>OX424576.1:86383657-86643657 GCA_949152435.1 Gastracanthus pulcherrimus
GAGGAACTTTTAACTTGTAATCAGTGCCATGGAAAAATGCATCTTGGCGAGTCGGAAGCTCGAAGATTAAGTTTCAAGTAGTGTTTGTGCAATGTGGGCAATTACCTTCTAGCAACGCGTGCCAAAAAGTTGACATTGAAAACTATGCGTGTGATAATAACAAAAAAGCAGTGTTTCCATTTCGTGCACTTAGGCTTGGACACGCTGGTCAACCAACTTTTTGCGGCTGATGGATTGTTCGAGACCCATGGCTCTTTATTATACAGGCAAAGTATCGGATGTTGCTATTAAAAATATCTTCTGCGAACCATGCTCAGCGTGGATGAACCATATATACCGCAGAATATAAAGAATCGTACAAGGTACATGAACCACACTTATTTCATCTTTTTGAGTGTAACGCTAACCAGCTGTATGACAGTTGGAGGTTATAAATATAATTTTCTTAAAGTTCAAGTTTCAAGACACCACACAGTGACAAAAAAAAGATAACTATACATTTTTAACATTTACCAGAATAAACTAATCTTTTGCACATATTTTGTTAAAATAGATTAATTAACTTTTTTTGTTTACAGGTGATAAAAGCCGTACCAACCACAATGGGTATAAGTGAATATTAGTACAAAAATTATCTATTAATTAAAATTTGTTTTTAAAATTATTTATCAGAATTGTATTTTTCAGGGTTTAAAAATGGTTTGTCCCCTTAAGCATAAATTGATGTATATCTTTATTTTTAGACAGAGATACAGGCTCTCTGCCACTCTTGGACCTATATACTGCTACTTTTGTACTTAAAAAAAGTATCTTCATGAATTTTTTAGTGAATGAAGCTTTGATCGAACTCTTGAATTCCTTGAGTTTGAAGTTTAAAGTGAATACAAGGTTGTTATAACATATATATGAGTTTGAAAGTATTAATGAAAATAAATTCATAAAATTTTACAAAAAACTATATTTATGTCTATAGTGAAAAATGCTTTCCTTTGGAGCTTTCAATTAATTAAAATAGGCATAAAAAGCAAAAAAAACTTAAAATGGCAACTTTGAGCCTCTGTAAATCGGTAGAAAGTGATGGAAAAAATCTGAAAAAATTCAGGGATGCTCATACAAACCATTTGTCAGAGAATCACCGACATTTACTTTACAACTGCAAAACAACACATACAGTTGACAGTTTTACGTTTATGTGGTAAACACATACAGATAGTATTATCAACGGTATTATTAAGGGGCTTTGCACGTAAAAAATAACAGACTCACAATCGCAAGTTAAGGCGAGGGTGGCAAGCTTAGCGGATAAAAATGGAAACTCTGTAAGTTATACCAAGCAAACGTAACCCATAACTTATAAGTCTATATTCACTGTTTCTATATACTGAGTGCATATTTAAAATATTGTAATATATATTTTTTATTGATAAATATAAAAAATAATGTGAAAAGTTTGAGAAAAACGGACAAATTTTTACAATTAATAAAAAATTTGTATCATGCCTCTTAAGGTCACGTTGTTTTCGTATAACTTACAGAGCTGATGTCAGCGCCCTATAGTGACGTCTTAACTTGCGAATTCAATTATTAACAATCTGACTTTACACATTCGCGTTGGATAGTTCTTTAATTGTTAAATAAAATGTTATGGGTGCTATAAAATGATAAATTGTTATTATTTATTGAATAAAATAGAAAAAAATTTTGTTTGCAATGTAAATCGATAGATTTTTATACGCGCAATCAGCACCCGCCAATCACCCGCCATCGGTTTATGTTCTAAATCTATTGATATATATTCTATGACTCTACTAGCTAAGCTTTCAAAAATGGGCGCATGAAGCCTTGGCAGCGCTGCGATCGGGTGATGATTTATGGATTTAAAAAACCTAATAATGCGAACAGCTGGTTCACAGATTTCATTCTTCGATTTTCTTCCCATCTTCGGATGTTCATATCACGGTTACGGAAGCTCTTAGATACTTGTTTAAAAAACGAAATTCAAGGTTTTAAACTCTAGTTTTTGGCTATAAAACTTATTTTTACCTCGATGGGCGGTAACCCATCGGTAAACTAGAAAAACCGCGAAAAAAGGGAATTTTTGTGATTTTTTTAACTGAAATAAATCCCTCAATCTTGGCCAAAAAAAAATTTTTCTCCCAAAATCACAACTAGAGGCTCTGTTTACACCCAAATTAATTATCTAAGTAGATTGGAAGTTCCTAAAAAAATTTATAGAGAAGGGGGAGCTCAAAAACATGAAAATTTTGAAAAAACCAGTAAAAAAAGCGTTTTTATGAAAGTGAAACGGGTTAAAAGCTTTTTTAATCGGTCTTTTTTGCGGCATTCTTAGTTTTTAGGTAGAAACTATCGATTTCGGTGAGGGGAGCCAGTATTCAGGCAATTTGGTAAATAAGGGTCAGCCTAATATATATATATATATATATATATATATATATATATATATATATATATATATATATATATAACATATCTAAAACAAATTTCAGCATCAAAAAGCTGACAAAAAATACATAGAAAACGAATGCAAATTTCTTTTTAGATATATTTTGATACCGCATTTTTGCGTTTATCGCGCGATTGACGCTGTCGTGCATGTTTGCTGTTTACTTCCTCGAAAATACCGAAAAAGTTTAGTTTTGAAAATAGCTATTTCGACGTAAAAAAACATGTTCATTCGATTTAGACTATCAAAAAAAAGAATATTAAAAATACACTTTTTGAAATATAACACATTTAATATTTTTTGAAGACCAAAACGCAAAAATTATCAAAAACAAATGTCACCATCAAAAAGTTGACAAAAAAATACATCGAAAACATGTGCAAAGTTATTTTTTTTTATATACGTATTTTGATACCGCAAGCGAGTTCTCAAAACGTAAGATTAACGCGGCCGCTTCCTGGCCTGGGAGATCTAACGTGAAACGCCCTATACATATATATATATATATATATATATATATATATATATATATATATATATATATATATATGATATATATTGAGATATATACATATATTGAGTGCCACCGAGGTAGCAAAAATGTAGTTATAAAAACATCCCCTGAGTTAAATACTGCACATAGTTTATAACATCAAAATTACATTGACAGGCTAAGTTTATATCGGAATACTTTAACCTAAAAAAGTAAATCTAAATACCTCAGAATCTCTAAATTGTATTACAAATTATTGCTAAGCATTAATTTTAATAACCTCAAAATTGTCCGGTTTGATATTTTAATAATCAATCTCTATATTTTTGTTATCTCGTCAACGGTGGTGGCGATGGAGTTATATAAGTAGTTGTTATATTGACATTCTACCGCTTTCTTGAATGTCACCAATTATTTCTAGATCGGTTCCTCTTTAAATATCTACATAATTTTCATCTTTGAATATATACGCATCAAACAATTCGCTGTCATTATTTTTATTTTTTTTAACGAAACAGTTTCGTACAAATCCTTCACTTTCTATAAAATTAAAAGTTCTATACTTTTATTTGTTATTTTACAAATAAAATTTCTATGTTTATAAAAAATTGAATTTAAAAAAAATAATATTTAAGGTTAGGTATATACTTATGAATCCTTCGTTGATTGGAATTTCTGGAAAGGTTTTTTTTATAGGCTTTAAATTTTTCAGTATTTGGAATACTCCTAAATTTGTTATAATTGTCTAGCTTTTTGCTTCAGTAACTGGTATAGTTTCTACTAAAATTTTCTAAATGATTGAATAAATTAATAAATAAATGAACTACAAATCAAAGAAAAAATTATTTAAAATTAATAATTCAGATGTTAACTGTAAATGAATTTGATTTTCATTCTTATAATCGTATTTGATTACATATGTGCATACATAAAGAAGGATGCTCATGAGTTTTACTCAAACGTATGAATTATACTAGCAACCCAACAGTCACTACAAGACTGAATTTATCGTCTTTCTTTCGCTCGACTGTCTGTTTTCCCCTCTTTGAGGGGAAGAGATATCATTTATTATCTTTATATGATATATAACATTCCTTTCACAACTTAAAATATTTTTCACTTTGTTACTTCGCAGAGACCGATTAATTTACTTTTCTAATAAAGTATAAGTATAATCACGAATGTTAGAGTCATTTTACAAATGCAAGTTAATAAGTTATGTCTCTCCCCCTCGAATGTACTCGTAAATAGACAAAACAAGTATAGGGTAACTGACGTCAGAAATGACAGTCCTGCAAGCGTATTGCTGCTGTGGAATATTCCATAAGTCATCAAATCAAATGTTAAAATTTGACTCTTTGGATTGATTTGTGTAAGTTTCTGTTTCAAAAATTTCCTCTACGTATCCAACTATTGTTCTAAACGAATAATTAATTATTAAAATTTTTCACTACAAAATTATATACTTTATTCATGATTCAACTATAACACTCCTATTATTGACTTGAAAAATGAGACTAAAATGATATATTTTACACTCTTATATGTTGTTCACACATTTTCGTATTCATTCATTTTCTTCAACTTTTCTTTTTTTCTTGCTGTCATAGCTCCACTATCAAGGTCCCATTTTTCAAGTTATCAAAAGTCTTAGTTAAGTCATAAAAGTTCATTATTCTCCCAGGCGATTACTATTACTGTACTCGCTTTGCTCGACTTTATCTTTAACTTTTGTCCTCTACTATATAATAAGTTACTAATGATAAAAATATTGATTTTAAAAAAGTTCATATTTTATAAATTTATTAAATTTCAATATTAAAGTTAAACTTTTTTGTATGAGTAATTTTATATTTGTGAAATCTTTTTAAATAATAGCAAAATTATTTGAACATTATTCCCTCAAGTAATTACTTTTTTTATAATAAATGTGTTTTTAAGAAGTTTAGTTTCCGATACTTTTCTTTCGATTAAAAAAATATATACTTACGCAGATTGGTCTCCAATTTTATTTTTTTTCTTTTTTGTTCGATACATTCTCTGAAGAATTGTTTTTTCTTTTGTGTTCTTCCATTACTTACTAGAAATAAATATTATTACTTTTTTTATTGTAATATATATTGTTGGAATTTATGAATATTTCAACATGACAAATTGATATTGATGTCTCTCAGTACCGCTGGCGCCATCTCTGGTAAAACGCGAGTAACCAAGAGGCAAGCAGCTAGGTAAAGTACGATGCAAAGTCGTCGTCCTGTAGCTCACGTGCTGATCTAAGCTAATACATTCTCTATGTACAGTAATGTAGTTAAATGAGATAATTAAATATATTAGTTTATATCACTCAAGAGTCTGAACCATTTATTCATTGGACCTCTCCAAATCAAATTATTTCAACATGGTAGAAGAGCATGGTTGCTTTACTTATTTTACCTTTATATATATCCTAGAAAAAATATAAAGATAAAAAAATGAAAAACAGAAAGTGGTGTGAAATGTTAGTGAAGCAAAAATAAAGTGAACAAATAAACCATTAAATAATTTAAGTGCTAAAAATGAAAAGGACGTGTTTAAAAATGTTGAGTAAGAGGTTGATGCATGCGGATTAAAAATGAGCTCATGTTGGATTTCGAGGTTAAGCACATGTTGGATTTTGAGGTTAAGCACATGTTTTGAAAATAAAAAGTGAAAGTTAAAATAAAATTGTTGTTAAAGCAATTGTTTAAAATAAATAAATGGATAAAAATACTAAAAAAGGTATTAATTTTGAAAAGTCAAATTGATAATAATTTAAAAATGAAGAAAGAAATGGCGAGGCAGGCTAAAATACATGATATTTCTATTCTAATATTTGTTGAGATAAATTTTGCGAGTTGGAAATTCAGGATAATAAATATTCTAGAATAAGAAGAATGTTTTAATCCGGCAATAAGAGAAAAGGCTACAACTGAAGATGATGCTGTATGGAAAAAGACTAATTAAAAGCAAAAACAATTTTAATTAGTGCTATTTCAGATAAGCGACTAGAATATATAAGTGATTGTAAAACAGCGCTTGAAATGATGAACAAGCTTGAAAAAATATATTCAAATAAATCTACAGCTCTTCAAATAATAAATAGAAATAAACTGCAACAAGTAAAACTAACAAATTATAATAAAGTTGAAGAATTTTTTGTAGAGTTTGAGAAAGCCTGAAATGAATTGAAAACAGCTGGTGGAAAATTAGATGAAGAAGAAAAGATAAGCAATATGATAAAAGCTTTACCATTGAGTCATTGTTATATTAGTGATTTTATTGATTTAGTGCTAGAAGAACAAAGAACAGTAGATTTTATAAAATCTAAGATAAAAGAAAAAATAAAACTGAAAGTGAAAAAAAGACTACTGTAAGTACATCAACGTCAAAACAAAAGTACAGTGTTTTCAGTGTGGAATATCTGAACAAAGAAATCTATAATTTTATAAAACATAAAGGGATTGAATTATTGCCATGTCCACCATATGTACACGAATTAAACAGAGTCGCGGAACATTATAACAGATCTGCAATGGACATAGGTCGATGTCTAGCTATAGAAGTTAAAATTGATCACAGGGATTGGCTTGAAATTATAACAACAAAATAAAACACCTGATGAAATATTTTTAGGAAATAAGCCTAACGTAAAACATTTAAAAATGTATGGCAGTAAAGTTTTTGTAAGAATACGGAAAGTTATGAGAAAAGGTAAATGGGATGATAAAGCAAAATTAGGCATATTGGTAAGTTACAATAATGACAGTTATAGAGTTCTTATGAACAATATAGTAATAAATGCCAGACATGTTAAGGTAATTGAGAATAACACTGAACTAATTTGTTTAGGAAAGAATAAAGACAATGAAAACAAAGATTATGAAAATGAAAATTTCTTAAATTTGATTTTAGAAACTGAGATTGATAAAGTCGATAATAATGAAACAGAAGAAAACATTGTAGATGAAGATAATAATAATTTTGATGATGCCATTGATCCAGAAAACAAAGGAGCAAGAAATAATTTGCAAAATGAAAATGAACAGACCTGACCGTCCAAAGAATTTCACAAACAAAAAAAAATTCTGTAACTAGATATGGAAATCCTGTATCATATTTTATGTATATAAATAATGTTAATGTGAACGTACCAAGTACATTTGAGGAGGCATTAAATTGTAAAGAAAATAAAAAATGGCAAAAGGCTATGAATTCTGAAATAGAAAGTTTAAACAAAAATAAAACTTGGATAGTTGTTGATACGAGTAAGCCTAAAAACAAACAAATAATATATGTTAAATGGATTTTTAAAAGGAAAAGTAATAATACGTTTAAAGCTAGGTTAATAGCTAGAGGTTTTCAACAAAAGAAATATAATGGAAATGTCTATTCGCCTGTAAGTAAAATGCAAACTTTAAAAATCTTTTTAAGTTACTGTTGTATTAATAATTTGTATATTGAGCAAATGGACGTTGAGACGGCATTTCTCAATGGAACTTTAAAAAACGAGGTGTATATTTCTGAGCCAAAAGGTTTCGTCACAGAAAAAAATAAAGTACGTAAATTGCAAACGGCACTTTATGCTCTAAATGAAAGTTCAAGGGCTTAAAATAAAATCAAGAATGTGAAAGAAAATTTAATGCAAAATTTTTCAATGAAAGATATGGATAGAATTGGTAATTACATAGGTATAGATATTGATTATAGTAAAGACAGAAGCAAAATGACTCTAAGTCAAACCGACTATATTGTCTCACACGGGTTCTGGATCACCCCCTCCCCTCTCAAAGTGATCCAGAATCTGTACGGGTTTTGGATCACCCGAGCGTGATCTAGAATCCAAAATGAAGAGAGGTGGGAGAATTTCCCCCCTCTCTTACGTGATCCAGTATTCCTATAGCGTTTTCTACTTTTACTTTTTTTATTTTTTTTTATTTTTTTTCTTCACAAATGTTTGCAGTATTGATGGAATAATTTCATAGTGGAGAATAATATCTTTTAGGTGAATTTTTTGACATCCCCACTGATGGGATTGTACTGAACGATGCGATCGTGTAAGATCATGCAATAAGCTGAAGTATTAGCTGGAAAGTCTTTTTTAGCTTCAAATTCTAGACGTATATCGACAGGAGCGCTCTTTAGAGATTCGTTTTGTCGTGAACAGTCAATAACTATAAGTGGTTCAAAGTTGATAAACTTAGACTTTGTCAGCAGTGGCTGTGGATCTCTTCCATAGTAGGTTTTTTGAAAGTTAGTGTACATATCATAGAGAACTGCAAACTGATTCTGAGATATGCTGAGGTTCAAATTATGGATAATATTGAGAATTCAAGAAAAGTCTCACATTACTACAATCTTATCTTAATCTTACAATGATCAAATCGACTGGCATTTGCATTTCTCATTGCTTTTTTCTTCGATTGCAGTCCAATAATCACAAAACGAGGTTTCTCCAATTGATTAGAAGTTTTCACAGTTCAGACATGTTTATTCATGCTCGGAAGGAGAGGATATTCAAATAACTCCCATGAACGATAACACATAGAGATTGGATTATCTTTGCCAATGAAATTCAACAGTTGAATTTTTTGTTTATCAGATGCAATGACATATGGCATTAACCACTCTATCTTCGATATTTTTACTCGATACTCTTCATAAGTAGTTATATTATTTGCTACAGTACCTTCCTGGATTATTGCATTCAAATCGTTTCTGGATCGTGTGAGAATGAGTTCATGCTTCATATTAACTACAATTTTTTTATAATCTTCCGCAAAGCACAAGATCATACTCAGAGGGATGGAAACGTAAAAATTTTCGTTTTCATCTACTAAAGTTTTGGTTACTTCATTAACGCCAAGCCAGCCTGCATTTTCTAACATGAGAGTCTGATTCTGATTGAATGAAGTCCAACCTTTTATGAGACTGCTCATACCAACATTTTTACTTTTATCTACCTCCTTAGCATTAATTTCGTAGCGAATTTCGTTAAACAGATGGCAAATGCCATTGTTAACGAATTTAGTTTTCTCTAGTGCTGTTCTGTCTGCTTTTTGTAATTTTCTACATACATGTATAAAACTACATGATGGTAAGAGACATAAATCTAGATGTTGAATAGAAATACGAATTTCATCACTATTATCAAAGCTTAATGATGAGTATGGCAGATGTGCGTGAACCTCATAATGAACAATAGACTCATTGAATACGATACCTGATTGAATGCTTAGAATTTCGTCCATTTTTCTGGAAGCAGCAGAGAATTATGCACGTAAATTTTTTCCTCGAACTTTTAGACCTTGGCTTTTCAGGAACTAAATGCTCTGCCGTGTTAACGGTTTGACTTTCTTCGGTGGACTGATGACTGATTGCCATGGTAGTTAGCTTATATGCACACTAGGATAGAAAACGATGCTCATTATACCGATTTGATGTGAAGTCTAATAGTAATTTCCTCTCCTCGAAAATTCACCAAATTTCCATCCTGATCTACGATTTGAATTTGAAGATGATCCATGTACTTGACACTGAGTGGTAGATGTATGACATGAGATGGAACTTCTAAGATTTTACATCCTGGAGGAACTCTGGGGAAGAACTCATGGATTGTGTGAACTTTTTTGTTGTTAATGTAAGCACTCTGAGTGCGGTGATTCTCAATATTTTTACTGGTAAAACAGAACTGTGATGAGTTTTTTCTTTGAGAATACGAGGAGCGAAGCCAAGGAGACGGCCTACTGAATCGTGAGGTGTGAGATCCAACGGATGGCTGCAATTAATTTCACTTCTGATAGTATTGTTGTTAGCTATCAAGGAAAATTCAATTCCTTTTGATTTCAAAGTTTCTTGTAAAAATTGATCAATATCATCAATCTCGTAACTGCCAGTAGGAATAGTGATGATATCTCCGTTCAGATGAAGTTTGTTATTAAAATGGTCAACATTGGGAATCGAGTTGAATGTTAAAAGTTCAACTAAAACCAAAACAAAATTCTTATGCTGAGGTAATTCAATTGAAGGAAAATATTGCGTTTCTAAAACAGAAGATTTTCCTGAAAGACTCAAAGTGAAACTATCTTCCATGACTCTTTAAAAAAGAATGATCCCTTACATATAGAATCTCCTCTTAGCACATATACAATCTCCTCTAGCCTTTACGGTTAAGAATTGAAGGCAAAGATGGCCACAAATGAATGAGTCAAAATTCTGATATCTCTCATAGTTGTATTTTACTTCTTTCACGTTAAAATATAACATGAGATCAATGGGAGGTTTAAAATCGCCAAAACTGTCAAAATAAATAACTTCGGAACCACGTTTTCTATAACACACCCAGTGAGTGCCTCTATTTTGAAAATCATCCAAGTTAACAATAGCAGATTCATTACTCCATGGACCATCGGAAGGCAGATTATTTCTCATGAAAACACCACGGAAATGTGGGATTTGCAACATATGAGCATATTTTATAAGATCATAGTCAGTCAGTGGACGATTAGGCAGAGTTAAATCAAAGTTTTTCTTTTATTAACTTGACCATGACCAACATGAGGTTTCATAAATAATCCCATTCCAGTTTTATATGGTTTAAGATAGAGACCTTTGCCTAAAGAAATAGTTTCCATAGTATTATTATGTCTCTTACTTTCTTTATGATTTTTCTGCGCAGCTTTAGCATCATTTACTGCTTTAGCTATTCCAGCAGCTCCTTCTGCCAGAGCACCGGTTGCACTTAATCCTGAGAATAGTGGAATGAGAAAAGGAAGAACTCCACCAATTTTTGATGGAATAGGAAGAACACGTGGAATGATGACTTTCCTGTTACCGCCAACGTTTTTGACAGCTTGACGTGCACCTTTCAAGGCGTATTGAATTACCTTGCGGGAACATTTACTCGGTGACATTGATTTTTTAGCAGCCGTCACTAACTTACTAAATTTTAGACTCATTCCAGTTATTCCTTTTAATTTCATAGCATTTGTAACAGCATAAGCATATGCTTTTTCACCAAGACTGGCATCCTTGACTTTAACACGCTGCCATGCTTTATCAGCAAGCTTCATGTCAACAGCTTTACGATCAGCATTTTTATCAGAGTACGCTGTGGCATGTTCTTTACATGCCTGATTAAGCGGATTAATTCCCGGATCACCTCTTTTTATTCGTTTCTTCAGTTTAGTGCCGGGACCACAGTATTGATATCCAGAAAGATGCATTTCAATCGGCAAGTTATTGATCACTTTATCAAGCAATCCTTCACCTTTTGCCTTTTTCTGAGATTTGTGTACGATCATTTCTTTTCGAGTGCTGATTTACAACTGATAATCAAAGTATAAAACAAGCGTTTATACGTATTTCGAGAGCTCAATGTCAATCTCGACTTCTTCTCGTAAACATGGATTTTACTGAGCAGAAAGTTAAACTCCCCATCGCGAACTTCCATTTTGGAGAAGAGAAGAGAAAGAAGCGACATGGAGAATTACTACCAGATAGTATACGAGCAGTATTTCGCGGTCCATCTAACTGTGGAAAAACAAATAGTTTATTAGCTCTAATTAGACATCTCAACGGCCTTAGATTTGATAATGTGTATGTATATTCTAAATCCTGGAATCTACCCAAGTATCAATTTCTCAAAAAAGTTTTGGAACCTATTCAAGGTATATCATATCTACCGTTTAGTGAGCATGAATCTGCAGTATCTCCAGATGAAGCCCTACCAAATTCAATTATGATTTTTGGCGATGTGGCTTGTAAGAAGCAGGATAACATCAGAGCATTTTTCTGTATGGGAAGACATAAAAGTGTAGACAGCTTCTATCTATGTCAGTCGTATGCTCATATACCGAAACATCTCATAAGGGACAATATTAATATGTTAGTAATTTATCGTCAAGGCGATGTTAATCTTAAACATATCTATGATGATCATGTAAATACTGATTTAACTTTCAATGAATTTCGAAATCTTTGTTCTGAATGCTGGAAGAATGATAAGTAGGGATTCGTTATTATTGACAAACATAGAGCGATGAATGATGGTAGATACAGAAAAGGACAACATAAAAAAATGTAATAAATCAAGAAATCGATTGAGATTTGATCAATCAAGTCGTATAGGAAACGATCTAAATCAGTTGATATCTACAAATGAAGATGATGATGATGATGATTTTCCTTCGGCGTATGACACAATAGTCAATTCAACATTCAGATCTACGCATGAAGAAACTGACTTTTTATCATTGCTAAATGAAAGCCGTAGCAAAATCGACAACATATACGGAGTGGGGAACGTCAATGGAGTGTATATCATTGGCAATTCAGAAATTCAATTTGATGATAAAATGGTAAAATTGAAAGATGCAAGTTATCCTAAAAGTGGGGGTCTAATGGAATTACTCTTCAAGAAACAACCAGATGATAATCTTATAAGTTCAACGGATCGAAAAAATTATCGTAGCATCCTGGAAGCATCAAATGCTCATCGGAAAAGATACAGCAAAGATGAGAGTATACGCACTTCGAAGAGTAGAAAATATATGAATATCATAGGACCCATGTTCCGCAGCGATCGTAAAAATAAATCCACCACCGGAAGAGGCCTCATACCTAAATATAAAATAGCAAAGAAAAAGTTTTCTATAGATCTAATCTACTGGGATGATCCAAACGAGCTTATCGAGCGACTGCGATTATTAGTTGCGGAACGATCTGCTGGAAATAACAATCACGACAATGAAATACAATCGATCATTGAGGAATTACGTGAAGCAGGACATATATATTGAAATGCATCTTTTCTTATAAGATCAGTAGCATCATGAGTCTCGACGTGTTCGGAAGAAAACTTGAGGGCAAGCAAGAAGTGAGTCGCGGTCCACCAGGTATTGGTTATAATCTTACATTAGATGGTAATTTTGATTTACAAAATAAAAGGTTATGTAACCTTGCTTATCCAAGTCAGCCTAATGATGCAGTAACCTTGGAATTGCTTCTGAAAACTATAAGTAAAGAAGTTTGAAATCTAACTAACATAATGGCTGTAATGAAAGTTGACTTAGAGAATCCCATAAACACGGAATTTAATAAAATCAATAATGTTCTTTCCCATCTTAAAATTCGATTAGATAATCTTGAGTCAAAATTGAAAGAATGCTTTGAAACAAATTCTGACTCAATAAAAGTTTCATAATCACGAATTTTTCTTAAACCTTAAACATATTATCGAACAATGGAGCGACAAAAAATAGCTGAAGAGTTGCACAAACCAGCACGCCGCATCCACAAGCGAAGAAAATATGATATACGTGGAATAGATGAGACTTGGCAAGCTGATCTTGTAGAAATGATTCCATACGCCAACAAAAACAAAGGTTTTCGCTACTTATTTACTGTCTTAGATACATTTTCAAAGTATGTATGGGCTATCCTAATCAAGTCAAAGAGTGGTAATGATGTTACTCTAGCTATGGAGTCAATACTGAAACAAGAACGCGTACCGACAAATCTACAAACTGACCAAGGAAAAGAATTTTACAATTCAAACTTTCAGAAACTCATGAATAAGTACAAGATAAAACTATATTCTTCACATAGTAATCTTCATGCGAGCATATGTGAGCGTTTTAATAGAACATTAAAAAATTCAATGTGGTTAAGAGTTCAGAAAACAAGGGAGTTATAAATAGTTGGATATCCTGCCTGAGTTGGTTGAAGCTTACAATTCAAGAAAACATTGGACAATAGGAATTGAGCCTAAAAATGTTACGAAGACAAATGAGAGAGAGAGAGATCAAGAGACGTTTTCCAAATGAAAAGTTACCAGTGAAAAAACCGAAATTGAAAGTAGGAGATAAAGTGCGAATAAGTAAGATAAAACAAGTTTTTGAAAAAGTTTATACACCAAACTGGTCTACTAAAATACTCACAATAACGCGGGTCGTAAAAACTAATCCAGTAACTTACCACGTCAAAGATTATTATGATAAACCAGTCTCTGGCGGTTTTTATGAAGCGGAAATTTATAAAACTATGTATCCCAAAATGTATCTAGTAGAAAAAGTTTTGAGGAAAAGTGGTAAACGCGTATATGTTAAATGGTTAGGGTTCAGTAGCGATCATAACAGTTGGATAGATAAAAATGAGATTTTTTGATTTATTGAAATGTGAGAATTACAGGCTAGAGGTAAATAAGAAAGCAATCGTATAATGTTTATAAATTTATTTATGTATTATTATTATTATTATTATGTATAAGTTTTAATCTAAACAAATAAAGTAAAGTTTGAAAAAGGAAATCTTTGTGTTACATTATTATCATCTGTTTTAAGCGCATGTATCAAACTTAAAAGAAGTTCCACCCTGATATAATATAAACAAACGGGGTTTATTTGCAGTGTCGGAGAGTTTGTAGAAAAACTCTTGATCTTATAGGATGGATGATGGAATCTTCTCTAGTAAGAAGATTTGAAAGCTTTCATCGCGTTCGGCTACGACCTTTGTACTGAATCTTGTCTTAACTTTTTTAAGTGCAGTCACCATGTACTGGCGATCTTTTTCCAAATCTGTTACTTTCTTCCTCGACAAGAAGTCACGTTCAGCAATCTTATTGAGTGTAGATAGATCCATTCTGAATAAAGTAAAAAATAAGCATTTTGTTAAAAAAAAAACATATTGTCAGAGAAAAAAATTTTTGGCTAGGATTAACAGTGAACTTACTTAGAAAGTTAGTTGAGTCTTGGTTTCTTTCCACAAGGTAGGTAGTTCTCGAACTCTTCGTTTACTCGAATGTGCTCCTCGTCATGGTCCGTCCGTTGATATAGCTCATTTCCCACCTCAATTTCTGCTCCTTCCATTGCATCTTGTAATATATCTCTTCTATTTCCTCCCTCGGAGCTTATCCCCTCCATTAATGGATCCCAGTCATGCATGAACTCCTCTAACACGTCATATTCAATTATGATTTCTTCACCTTCATTACTATAATGTGTCATCCCCACTCTCGTTGCACTGTTTTCATTGGTTACTTTATACCCCTCTTCACTTCATCAGCAGCAACCATTTCCACTTCTCTTTTTTGTCCTGTAGCCTCCACCCCCACTCGGGTTGCTCTACTTTCATTGGTTACTTTATTCCCCCTCTTCGTTTCCATTTCCATTTCTTTTTCTTGTTTTTCAACTTCCCCCTCTACTCGAAGGGCAGCTTGCGCCATCTGCTCCTCTATAATACTGTAATGTCCCCAACGTAAAATTTCTGTACTATGAGACAAAAAGAATCTTTTATCATCGTGAGGACTTAAAGCAATTTTATTCTGTTTTTCAGTATACACTATGTGCAATTTTTAACGAATGTTGCACTATTCACGTTTTACAATAACAAGATCCTGAAGAGATCTTCGATAATCCTCGAAAGTTATTGTTTTCTTCACAACGCTGGATTTTATACCTTTGGCCTTTTTCAATGTCTCTTCCCCATTAACTAAAATGCTACAAGTTTACTCCGTAAATGTATAAATTATGTCACGATCTTGCCACAGCATTCATCTTTCATCCATCCTGGAACTTTCTTGTTAACACGAGGAATGTCAAACTGACTATTTTCATCATAATCAGAAGTATCAAACCTGTGAATGTCTTCTTTCATTATTTTATATATATCAATGTCCTCAACTTCATATATCAAACTATTAGTATCTGTATAAAGCAGTTTACATTTTTCTCCTACTAGCTGTTTCATATACGAGTAATGGAAATCATAAACTAATGTCTTCGACAAATCAAGGATACAAAGACCATCGTATATCGGTTTCTTGATTGTAATACTTGTTCACTTCAGCTGAATAGCAACTAAATTATCATCAAAGATTGCACAGCTGTGGAAATTTGGTTGAGCTATGCGTGCTTCTGCCCCATATCTACCCGTGAACATATTTACTAATCGTACATCAACACGAGACTGCTCTCGCTCACTACTCTTTCCATAGACAGCGTTAATTAATAATTTATAGAAGCGTTTTTCAAACTCATTCTTCGCTTGCTTTCTCTTCTCAGTATTTAATTCAACATAAGGTTTGAGCCAGGGGTTCTGCTCGAAACTCAGAATTCTATGCATCTTTTTCAATCGAAGTCTATTATCCAATGCCTTTTCAAGTGTCCGATAGTCAATCACATACCTTTTCTTATCGTCAAGTGTAGTGCGAAGTGTTTTTTGCTTTGAGCCAGGTTATGTACGATGCCTTGCGCAAAAAGGAAAATCTCGATGTTCATCATGTATTTTCTTAGGATACTCTAAGTCTACTTCAGCGATGTAACCTATATCTGAATCTAGTGGTGTATCAAAGAAGCTTGGATTCTTGTCATATTCAATCCATTCAAAATTTCCAATCGGTAAATGATGTACCATTGCCCATCCATAAAGATTATTAATATCAAAATATAAGAGTGTCTTCGTTTTCTGTTTCTCATCGTATGTAGGACCTATGTATGGATTGCTATCGGCACGTTTTCTAGATATGTTGCAAGCTTCATCAATGATGATGGTAGAAAACGCCAAGAATCTATGAATCTAAAAATGATATCACAGTCATCCATGTATTTTGTGAAAGAAATATATTTCTCCTTATTATGAGATATCACAGTGATTCGTCCTTTCATCAATGTAGAAGTACCGATCTCTTTCAAAATAAAATATGTGTCATAATTGCGGTTATGAAAAATAACGGGAATGAATTTTAAATGCTCATAATTCAAATTACATGAATTATGAGCTGGTCCTCTGGAACTAAAAAGAAAAAAATTATTTTCTTAGACTCACTAAATTTATTTTCTTTATTCAAATATATAACTACTAATCTAATAACTTACCGTCCTGTGAGATGACAATGGTCTCGCACTGCGAGTTCATCGCGATTGATTGGCTTTCGACATATATGGCAAATGGTTGACCTCCGGAAAGATAATTCTTCTAGATCTGTAAGTTTCACTGGTTTCGGTTTCTTGTAAAGCTTATCAATCTTCTCACTTATTGATTTCAATTCTCGAGCAAACCATTCTGCAGGTGTCTCTTCATCTCCGTTTATTTGTCTGTATGATTTATATCCAGATAATCTGTCATCAAAGCTGCATTTTATATAGTACCCTATGCTGTATGCTTCATAAAGTTGAAAAGCATTCTCATTCTCAGTAGGCTACAACAAACATTCAAAGTCGGCATAAATAACAAAAGGAAATTTCTCACTCTTTTTGTAATCTTCGAATTTGAGAATGTTATTTTTGTAGAGTCGGGAAGATTGATTTGACAATCATTCATATTTTCACAGTCATTTTCATGAATTTCCAACCGTTTTTCACTATAAAAAATTTGTAAACACCTATCACAGTGGTATGACTATATTGGTTTTAGACAGTTGAGAGCACAGAAGTCGGGACATGTTTTTGATCGAAACGTAGTGGTATTTAGGTAAGATCCCGTCATCATCACGATTATTTTCTTCACGCTGTATATTTTCTTAATGCTCATGTATGTAAAAATCTTGAATAATGAGTCGATTTATATGGGTTTTCTTCTTTTGATTTTCATTTTTTTCCTTCTTTTGATTTTCATTTTTTTCCTTCTTTTGATTTTCATTTTTTTCCTTCTTTTGATTTTCATTTTTTTCCTTCTTTTGATTTTCATTTTTTTCCTTCTTTTGATTTTCATTTTTTTCCTTCTTTTGATTTTCATTTTTTTCCTTCTTTTGATTTTCATTTTTTTCCTTCTTTTGATTTTCATTTTTTTCCTTCTTTTGATTTTCATTTTTTTCCTTCTTTTGATTTTCATTTTTTTCCTTCTTTTGATTTTCATTTTTTTCTTTCTTTTGATTTTCATTTTTTTCCTTCTTTTGATTTTCATTTTTTTCCTTCTTTTGATTTTCATTTTTTTCCTTCTTTTGATTTTCATTTTTTTCCTTCTTTTGATTTTCATGTATTTTCTTCTTTTCTGACGAAATGTAACAAGACGATACTTCAAACTTTGGACCATACTTCCTAAGCATGTAAACATTTATCGAAATATTATTTAGTTTTTCGAATTTCGGAACATCTTTAAGTTTTACAGGAAATTCTATATCATCAAAGCTCAGCTTATTCTCATGTAAATGATATTGATTTACTCTATTGGAATTAGTTTCACTAGGATATAATGCTGAAAGAATAGCATACTTGAAAGACTGATTGTCATTGTTACGAACATTAACACATGCTTTTTTATTTTCTATAAACTTCGGGAGACAAATGTAAGAACTGCCCTTGATTGGAGAATATTTTTTCATATTTATATACAAACTTATAATACTCTTGAGAGTCAAGCCAGAATCTTTTTCCTGAAATTCTTCTAGTTGTGTAAGAATGGGCTCTTTAATTCACTTTAAACCATTCTTCTAGATCTGTTGACGTGAATAGCGTGGTACTTTCACTGATGAAATATTTAATACCTGTCGTTTCCTCTCTATTCTTCATCATAGAAAATTCCGAGATGAAATCTGAATTTACTTTTACAGCATTATATTCTTCTAAGCATGCCTGTGCTTTATACTTGAAGAGCTTTCGTGCATCTTTCAAGAAACTCAGAATGTCCATATGTTTTATAATTACAACTACACCAGTCCTGATTCGATTTTGGAAAGCTGACTGCACATCCCGCCACTCAACTGTAGCTTCTGTTTCCTCAGATTGTAAACTACCTCCTTGTTGAAGATGTTGTTCAAATTCAACTTGCACACACGATAGATGTTTCATACACGTTTGATATTTCTGTTTCTCTCCTCTTGTGCATTTAGATTTTTCAATTTTTTCATTTAATTCCTTTGTAGTGGAATTACACATGTCTAACCAATAATGAATATCGTTATTACTCGGATCATGTATACTTCGTAAAGTATCACGAAAAATCTGAACAAGGCATTCAAAAAGATCGATGGAAGCTATCTTTACTTTTTTCAATAATAAACCACTAGAATATCACTTCACAAACTTGCACGATAGTTAAAGCTGAATCTCGTTGTCAACGATAGACGAAGTGTGCTCGTCCAAGAAATTGCTTCCCTTTTTTAAAGGCAAACTCAACGAAATCAGAGGTGTTGTTGAGAAGAGGAGGGAGATTTTCTCGGGAGGGGATGAATTATCTTTCTGTTGAACCATTTAAAAATCATCTTCTCAGTCCACCCAATCAGAATTGGGCTAGTTTTCATCGTGCATTCCTAAAAGAGCATGAGGCGGAGTTTTTTGTTATAAAATCAGGATGAGAGAATTTTCCTATTCATTCTCCGAGTTTACTTCTTACTGAACTAACAACTACAAAGCTGTAAGATGGCTAGAACACGTGACTACAATTTGATGTTCAGAAATGCCATACTGCAATTTCGATAAGAGAATGTTTATATTTGTGACATTCAAGGATTCCAAAGAATAGCAGATGATTCTTTCATTTTCAAAGAAGTAAGTTTTCTCAATTTAAAGAAAACTGCTTTCCGACTGCATACCTCTTTAAACCTCCTATGACATTGGAAGAACTGACTGCAGTAGAAAAATGTATCACTCACTTGGTGGAAAAGTATCATCATGGAATTGCATGGGACGCTGCAGATATTCCTTATCATCGTCTTCAACGAATTTTCCAAATTTACTCGCAAGGGATTGAGAAATTATATGTTAAGGGAGAGCAGAAAGTGCAATGGCTAAGAAATCTTATACCAAATGTGTAAGTGATATATAATATGACTCTACTTTCATACTTTTTTCATACATTTCATACTTTTTCATACTTTATCATACTTTTTCATACTTTTTCATACTTTTTCATACTATTTCATACTTTTTCATACTTTTTCATACTTTTTCATACTTTTTATACTTTTTCATACTTTTTCATACTTTTTCATACTTTTTCCTACTTTTTCATACTTTTTCATACTTTTTCATGCTTTTTCATACTTTTTCATACTTTTTCATGCTTTTTCATACTTTTTCATACTTTTTCATGCTTTTTCATACTTTTTCATACTTTTTCATACTTTTCCATACTTTTTCATGCTTTTTCATGCTTTTTCATACATTTCATACTTTTTCATACTTTATCATACTTTTTCATACTTTTTCATACTTTTTCATACTATTTCATACTTTTTCATACTTTTTCATACTTTTTCATACTTTTTATACTTTTTCATACTTTTTCATACTTTTTCATACTTTTTCATACTTTTTCATACTTTTTCATACTTTTTCATGCTTTTTCATACTTTTTCATACTTTTTCATGCTTTTTCATACTTTTTCATACTTTTTCATGCTTTTTCATACTTTTTCATACTTTTCCATACTTTTTCATGCTTTTTCATGCTTTTTCATGCTTTTTCATGCTTTTTCATGCTTTTTCATACTTTTTCATGCTTTTTCATGCTTTTTCATGCTTTTTCATGCTTTTTCATACTTTTTCATACTTTTTCATGCTTTTTCATACTTTTTCATACTTTTTCATACTTTTTCATACTTTTTCATACTTTTTCATACTTTTTCATACTTTTTCATACTTTTTCATACTTTTTCATACTTTTTCATACTTTTTCATACTTTTTCATACTTTTTCATACTTTTTCATACTTTTTCATACTTTTTCATACTTTTTCATACTTTTTCATACTTTTTCATACTTTTTCATACTTTTTCATACTTTTACATACTTTTTCATACTTTTTCATACTTTTTCATACTTTTTCATACTTTTTCATACTTTTTCATACTTTTTCATACTTTTTCATACTTTTTCATACTTTTTCATACTTTTTCATACTTTTTCATACTTTTTCATACTTTTCCTTTTACTTTTCTATGCTCGTATTTCTTACGTTTTTTTTTATTTATAGATCAATTTCAAACGTTGAACCCTTTGGATGTCCATAACTAGAAACGATATCGACTGATAAGCATTCCGTATGTTTTAATCACATTCTCTGCATTAGAAGGAAACCTATATGCGCTGTACATAACGTTATCTCAAAACGGGCATGGCTACTGGATTATTTGGATTCTAAATTTGGCCAAGATGAAGTATATATCATTTCTAAAAGGAATACATGCTCATGCGTATATTGGAAATAAATTTTTATTAATATTCTGTAAGAAAAAGAGAAGCTTGACGATTGAATAAAAAAAAATTAAAAGAAAAATCATTGTACGATATTTTCTTTCACAAATATAAAATTAAAATTAAAATATAATAGATAAAAAATCTGTAGCAAACATAGGGTACATGTGGGTGTTACTGCGGATATTTTACATTAATTAGAATAAAGTATTGTTCATCAGAAAGACAATATACAATATCAATGTGCAAAACACTATTTTTCTTAGACTATTCTATTTAACTTTTTAAAGGGATTTTCATTAAGTATATCAGCCGTATTTCATTTAAAAGAAAGAAAAGAAAAAAAGAACATTTGTTGTGTTTACACAGATTTACATTGCTTTGAAATTTACTTACATTTACCTTATAAGGAAAACGAAGGAAAATTGAGGAAATTACTAGGGAAATAAAAGAACACAACCCTAGTGGAAATGGATACATGTAGAGAAATGTAGGTAAATGTATGAAAACGTATAAAAGTGTACAAAAGTGTGTGAAAATGTACAAAACTGTACAAAAGTGTATTTTTTTGTTGAATTTGGAACAAAATTTAAACATTTTTCCTGGTCATTTCATACAGTTTCATACAATAAAATACACTTTCATACAGATTTATACACTTTTATACAGTTTAGTATAGAAAGATTTTTTATTTTGTTTATACTATGGCCTTCTTTATACACTTTTATACATTTTTATACACTTTCTTACAAATTCATACACTTTCTTACATATTCATACAATTTAGTACATATTCATACACTTTCATACACTCTTTGTACGTTTTCGTAATATTTGTACATTTTTGTACATTTTTTTACGGGAAGGGAAATAACAAACAAATAACTCAGTATGAAAATTGTATTATTGAAATTAACATATTAAAATAAATAATACAAGCCGCTTAAGTTCTGACAATATTAGTAAAAACTAGCGCGTCACAATTAAGCGGCCGTCCGGCCGCAGTGACTCACCGCCTTGCATTGTTTTATTCGCTACCGTACGTATTAGCTCGCGCTTCGCGCTCGCATTATCAGAATATAGCTTGCGCTCCGCGCTCGCAATGTCAATATATATAGCTCACCATCCAGCTTGCGGTGGATGACTCAAATTTCAAAACATTGTATTTTTTCGATATTTACAATTTTACTGTGAAAATTTTTTACTTATAATGTATTTATAATACAATTCTGGCCTAAAAATTGATTTTTGATGGCTTTTAATTGACATTTTCGTAAAAAATATGAAATACAAAAAAGTTGTATTTTTTCCAGATCTATGATTTTACCGTGGAAAATTTAGCCAAAATAAAATAATTTACTCAAGATACAGCTAAAAATCGAACTTGAAGCCTTTTTAGCGTTTTTTTTTGTGTTTTCCAGTGAAGTCGGTTTTATTGACATTCTTGTAAAAAGTGTTAAATACAAAAAAGTTGTGTTTTTTCGAGATCTATAAATTTAAAAGTAAATATTTTACCAAAAAGAAATATTTAAGATACCGTTAAAATTCGATTTTTAAAAATCAAATAATATCTGTAAAAGTGGTCCTATTTGGAACATACCCATCGGATGTGGCTGAAAATAGGACCGTCAGCTTCCAATGATAAGACAAATATTTCCTATAAATTTCAGTCGATAGTAGTGCCTAAAAATAATCGTTACGGAGACGTTAAAGTTTCGGTTTTCATTAATAATCTGTAATACTTTTAGGAACACCGTATGATTGGTGATCAATAAAATAAAAAGTTGAACAAGAATAATAAAAAATACGAATATGTCGATAAGTATAATGCACATCAAAAATACATTAAACTTTATCAAGTTCTTAGTATTTAAAACAAAATATTTTTCCATATTATAATAAATTTTTTTCATTATAATTTTAAGGTGTATCTGACCTGTATATTAATAATAAATTATTTGATTTGATTGAATACATGATTTGACTAAGGGATCACATAAACCTTAAAATTGTAATTAAAAGATGTATAAATAAAGATTTTTCATTACGTATTAAGGTTTAAGCACGCGCATTTACACCCCAAATTTTTAATGAATTGATTAGTTTAAAGCATACAAATAATCTTACATTCAATTTCACATGGGTTTGGACCCTTAAAAACTTGATTTTATCAATATTGGCTTTAATGTTTATGCTTTTAGACGCATAAATCATTCGAAACTTGCTTGCACTTGGAGCGATATATACATAGAAGATATGTGTAAAATGTTTAATCAATTACCTGACAATTAGTCTAAATGAGCTTTACTCAATGATGAAGACTTTTCATTATATGCATAAAAAAACATTACAATTTATCTAGTTGTTACTGTTTAAGGAGGTATGATTCCTACAGAGCTTTAAATATGATTTTTAGCTGAAAAACAAGAAATACACAGTTAATAATTTTGTAAATAACATTTCTCACAAGTATATATACTATTTCAATACATCTCACCTTAAAAAGGTCCACTTCTCTATAATAACTTTTAGATAATTGTCCAGCACCTTTATTTTCCTGTGTGCAGGCTCCTGGTGACTCAAAATTACAATATCAAGTTTTAGATTTTTTGAATTACTTATAATATGCATCTTAAGAGGATGTCGGAGCTAAAATCGTGTTTTTTCTTTTAGTGATTACTTTTGAAGAATAGAATGCATGGGAAAATCAAAAGGAGAGCCGTGTAGTACTCTGTATAATAAAGCTTTTGCATGCAAGATAAAGTTGATCTGTTAAGTTATTTTTCTAATTAATTTGAAATACGATAAGTTGTTTACGCATGGAAACCTAACCTCAAAATTTTAATCCGACCAAACTTTTGCAAATAACTTTTTATAACGTTAATTTACAGTAAAATTCGGAGCAGACCCGTGTAGTGCTTACTATAATTAACCGACCTGTAGAAACATCAATTACAAGTAATTTAAGCCCTGAAAGATCTTATTTCATGCTCTTCGCTGAATAAGAGCCTGCATGCGGAATCTGAAAATACAAAGTTGAGTAAGCATGGGTTAAACTTATAGTTTGTTAATATATGAATACATTTTTAATAGCATACCTCGTTCATATCTATAACATTCTTATTTACTCAAATAACTATTTTGACATAAAATATGTCATTCTACACTCGTATAACCTGAAAAAATTGATATCACATAAGTATAATGTAAAAAAAAGCTATATAAATAAAGTGTGAATAATTAGCATAAATAACAATTTAAGACTAACCTTTCAGAGCCTTGTAATTTCCTTAGTAGAATATCCTTCTATGTAAAATTTTTCTAAGAAACAGGTATTATTTACTCTTGGCATTTACCTTATTTATGATGGTTTTTGTGAAAACAAAATTAGACACAAAGAACTCAAATATTTTAAATGCTTAGATTAGTAATTACACATTGATACCTTATCTTATTTAATGAATTTGTTATGAAGATATACACCGTTTTCCATCCACTTTATACTGTTCGAACAAAACATTTAACAGCTGATAGAAGTAAGCTTGGAATTGTCTGCATCGATAAAACAGATACCGTCCTATATGTTAAATTATAGTCTATTTTGTAAGAGTGTTGATATGAAACTCGTACGAATTTTGATATCGGAGTACCAATAAAATGATAATTTAACATCTTTAACTGTTTTATTTGACTCTAGTAGTGTCTAAAACTTCATTTCTAAGTAGTAAACACCCTATAAAGCTTTTTTAATAGCTTCAAAAGTTTTTTCACCCATCTTTACTTTTATGATGCAAGTTTTTAGAGGTTAGGTAACATTTCAACCAATCAGAACAAGGGCTATTCTGCCGTTTGTATAACATACAACTGTATAAAATTGTATGCATTTGTATAAAATTGTATGAAACGTTCCGAATTCAACAAAAACGTACAGTTTTATACACTTTCATACAATTTCCTACAGTGTTGTACACTTTTGTACGTTTTCAAATTCTTTCATATATTTCCCATTTCCACTAGGGAAGTTGAAAAAATATTTTTTCATTATATTAAGAAAAAACTTATTACATTAAAATTAATATATAATAAAATAATTATAAATATATATATATATATATATATATATATATATATATATATATATATATATATATATATTATTACATAACAATTAATCAATAAATGTAACATCTTATAAGATGCGAGGTTTTACTAATAATGATCGCGGTGGTGGTGGTGGTGGTGGCAGTGATGGTGGTGATGGTGGTGGTGATGGTGGTGGTGGTGCTGTTGCTGCTACTGCTACTGCTATCTTCGGTTGAGCTGGTTTATCCTGCACTCGGCTATGCATTCGCAGCCAATCTCGTTTCACTTGCAGCTTACTTTGAAGCGAAGCTTTGTCATCCTTCACTTGTTCTGAAAAAATAAAAATTGCAAAAAGAAAGTTTGAAATATAATATAATATAAATAATATAATATAATATTAAAATATAATGAAATTTTACATTTTTGTATTTCTTACCTATCCTTGTAGACCTGGAAAGTGACTTCATCTTACGCAAATGGGGTGGCGTGGAAGGCGTTTTTGGTCTCGACTGGTTTTCAGCTTCATCTATAAAAGAAAAGAAAAAAACAAATTACTAGATTATTATTTTGAAAAAATTTATTATTTATTATTTAATTTTAGCATAAGGAAAATGAATAAAAAATAGTTACCTTTAGCTTCCCTCTTTCGCTCGTTGTTGCTGTAGCTGCTGCTGCTGCTCGGCGATGTAATTTTTGGTATACGACCAACGTTGTGTATACTCTTTTCTTTCGCCGCTTTTAAGCTGGCCCTTGAGCTCGAGCTAGAGCTGGAACTAGAGCTCGAGCTGGAACTCGGCGAGCGAGAAACCGGTGCACTCCCTTGAGGCCTTATTCCCTCGTACAACTGTTGCATAGCAGCAACAGGGGGTAGTGGTGGTACTGAAAATATATATAATACGTAGAATTTGTTTTTTTGTTTTTTTTTTGTATGAGGATATTAGGTAAAAATAAAAGTATTTTTTAGCGCTGCCAGTACCATGCTACAATTATTTATATATTTTACTATAAGAAAAAAGAAGCCATTGCACTTAATTTGAAAGATTCATTTCTTTAGCGAAATTTTGATGTACTAATGTTGTCAAGTTTTTTACTTTCATCCATAAAAACTTCTTTTTTTTTTCATACGTGGAAAAAAAATTAATATACTTACATGATTTCACAGCTTGCATTGCCCATGATACGTGTTCCAACATCATGAGCAACGTGGACCCGTTAGAAACCAGCCATCTTATGCGCTCTTGCACATTTCTTAGACTCTTCCGTTTTTCACTATTTCTTGAAGCCATCTTTCACTTTTTGTTTCAGTTACTAGTGATCTAAAAGTGCAGATGATCCACAAACTGACGTACCATAGCATACGTCGTGGTATTTATTTTGGAAACATAGATTTCCCTTTCCACTACAAAATCACTACAATCAAAATCACCTCCCACTACTTTTTAGAAGAATCCTACGATGCGTACAAAAAATTTTCCCTCCTCTAACTTTAAAAAAACACCTCTTTTACAGAAATTTTGTCCACGCCTACGTTATGTTTCCCCCCCCCCCCCCCATCCCTGATAATGACTATGACACACCCAGACAGCTAGAAAGCATTTACTGTTGGAAATGCAGTTTCCTTATATGAATGCAGCCGGCCGATTTTCCCTTCACAGTAAAAAGTGCCCACGAATTTATCAAACAAACGCATTTCCTACTCTAAGTCGACTTATCAGTTCGAACGAGCGAATAGCTCGGTCGAATGCATTTCCTTCCATGTAGGCAGCATATCGGTTCTTACACCCAAAAACGGCTCAGAAAAAAAAATCACATTAAAGCAGTCGGCGTATCGGTTTGTGTACATCCGCTAATGTGCATCTGTTCATCCTGATTTTCCCTTCACCGGAAAAAGTTACGACGACTGCGCTCAGTCGACTTATCTGGTCGTATACAGCTCATCCCGACCTTCCTTTTACCGTGACAGTGTGCACGAATTTATCTAAGTGGCGCCTTCCTTTAAAAGATAAAAAATAGTGTCCACGACTTTATCTAACGAACGCATTTCTTGCGCTCATTCGACTTATCAGTTCGTATACATCGCATCCCGACCTTCCTTTTACCATGACAGTGACCACGAATTTATCTAAGAGTCGCCTTCCTTTAAAAGATAAAATATAGTAGGCAGCATTCGTATACTTTATACCATCATCCATTTCATCTCTTTTCAAAAATAAGAGAGGGGGCATTCCTTTTCTTTTTTTCTCACATCAAAAACAACCTTGAGTAGGGATAAAACACAAACGGTTACTGGATCACTGAAAGAAGGGGTAATGCAGGAGAAGGGGAAAACCCACTCCAGATTTTTTAATGAATGCGAAAGGAAGGGGATATATAGATAGACTTAAACACACTACGAGTTCTGGATCACTTGGGGAAGAGGGAAGCCAGTGGAGTGGCTTAAAACATACAACACAAATTCTGAAAAAATTGGAGAAGGAGCAATACTGGGTAGGGCTTATACACTCTACAGATTCTGGATCACTTTGAGAGGGGAGGGAGTGATCCAGAACCCGTGTCAGCCAGTATGCCTATAGCCTATCTACTTGAAATATAATTTAGAAAATGCGAAGTTATATGATACTCCTATGGAGACTAAATTAAAACTGGAACAAGCCAGTGAGACAGATGAAAGAATCAAGTATAGAAATTTTATAGGTGAATTATTGTATATCAGCGCAAGCACGAGGCCAGATATTGCTTATAGCGTAAATTATCTAAGTAAATTTCAAAGCTGTTATAATGAGACGCATTTTAAATATGCTTTAAGAATACTTAAATACCTATATAAAACTAAAGGTCTAAAATTGACCTATTTTGATAATTTAGAAAATGAAACATTAGATTGTATGGTGGATTCCGACTATGCAGGGGACAATATGGATAGAAAGTCAACCACAGGCTTTGTAATTAGACTCTATGGAAATGTAGTTTTCTGGGAAACACACAAGCAAAGTAGTGTCATAAAATGATTAACTTTCGCTGAATACACTGCAATGTCCGAAGCAGTAACTGAAGTTTTATTTATTAAAAATTTACTAAACGAATATTTTAACTTAAAAATTGAACAGCCAATAAATATGTATATGCCAATAATTCAGGCGCAATTGCGATTGCGAAGTTCAGAAATTTCACGAAAAACTCAAAGCACATCGAAGTGCAATACCATTATTTAAACGAAAATTATGAAAAAGGATTAATCGACATTGTGAAAATTGATTCAAGCTCTAATTTAGCAAATATATTAACAAAAAGTTTAAATAAACAAAATTTTATGGTTAATAGAAAAGCGCTAAATTTAATCTAAATTGATTGAATAATAAAAATGTTAAGAATTTAAGTTAGCCTGTAAGAAAATAAAGTATCTAAAATTTTTTAATAATCTTATATAAGAAAAATGAAAGTCGAATATTAAATTCTTGATGTTGAAAATTCAAGGAGACGTGTCGGAATATATGAATATTTCAACATGACAAATTGATATTGATGGCTCTCAGTACCGCTGGCACCATCTCTGGTAAAACGCGAGTAACCAAGAGGCAAGCAGCTAGGTAAAGTACGATGTAAAGTTGTCGTCCTGTAGCTCACCTGCTGACCTAAGCTAATACACTCTCTATGTACAGTAATGTAGTTAAATGAGATAATTAAATATATTAGTTTATATCACTCAAGAGTCATAACCATTTATTCATTGGACCTCTCCAAATCAAATTATTTCAACATATATTATAACAAAATATTTAAAAAAAGTTCTGTTACTCTTTTATGTAATAAAAGGTGCCTTCTAAAATTATCAGATCTATTATAGCCTTTTCCACATTTATGACAAATTTTAACATGTTGATTATCATGACTTGATAAATGTCTAATTAAATTGTGTAATTGTGTAAAAGACGATGGACAAAGATGAAATTTTTTTCGTTGAAGTTCAGAATGCTGTTCAATTATATGTCGTTTTAAGTGCTTCTTGCTTTTTAATAAAACACCACAAGCATCACATACAACTGGTGTGAATGTGTGTGCTTCCTTATAATGAATTTCATAAAGTGTGTTATTGATAAAAGTCATGTTGCAATGTGAACATTTCACTGGATTAATTTCTGTATTGATATTATTCATTTTAACAATTCTATAACATAAAAGTTTCAAAAAATGATTAATTAAGTGTTAGATTAAGTATCGTCAATTGACAGCTATTTTGAAATTTTTAAATTCAGAGTGTAAAAAAATTTTAAAAATACAGATAGATTCTGTATGTTATTCAAAACCAAAAGGGCTTTTACCCTCTTTTTCTCTAAATTGAATAGATTTTAAGAAATAAATTCACAAAGAAAATAAAAATTTAAATTTATCTCCGTTTTTTCTTAAAATCTATAGACTTTAGAGAAAAAAATTGTAGAAGCACTTTTTATTTCAAATCATACACAAAATCTATCTGTATTTTTAAAATCTTTTTACACTTTGAATTTAAAAATTCCACTTGTCTGTCAATTGCCGATACTTGATATCGTACTTAATCAGCCATTTACTTATAAAGTATTAGGAAAATAGTAATTATTTTTTAAATTCATAATAATAGTCAATAGTAATTATTTTTTAAATTCATAATAATAGTCAATAGTAATGTTTTTAAATCATACTTTTTTATATTAAAATCAGTTGATTGCTCGATTATACATTGACAATAAATCGTAAATGATGCCTTTATATATCATAATCAGTATAATGTTACTGAAATGTTTTCCAACGTTTGTATAAGTAAAATATATAATTACAATTAATTTGATCTAATACTTGTGAAATTAATTGATAAACTATCTGAATTTTCGTCCAAAGCTATTTTATTTTTCATCAAAATAAATTTTCATTATAATTTGATAGAATTTTAAAGTTGATTTTATATAGCAAAATCAAAATAATTTTATCGTAGTTAAATAAACTAATAAACTTATTACTATTTTTTTACAATCGTTATACAATTATTGATACATTATAAATACATTACAATTACTCATAATTAACATTACGTAGCTTGTCACGAGAGGTTAAAAATAGGTTAAAATGAGTTTATTAGTACTAATTCGTTTTATTATTTTTCTACATTATATTAATAATGTGCAGTAATGCTTTTAATTTATATTAATAGTGTATAATATTACACAATTCATTGTACTATACCAAAGCTAAAATTTATACATTTAGACTTAGATGTGATATGCAGTGATAGGTCCAAAAAAATCATATACTGCACATACACGGAGAGAAAAACTCGGCTACATGTACCGGAGACCCCGGCACTTACAACCTTACTGGCTCAAGCAGTAGAATGACATGATCACCAAGCAGTGTCGGCTGTGAAACAAAGTTATAGCTTTGCGATTCAGAAACGGGTTACTGTTAATATACTAAGTTTTGCAAATTTCTTATAGACTCTTATGATGAAAATCAATAATTTACGTTGGAAATACATTTTTCAGACATATTAACCATTAATCTTTGCAAAATATAAGTTAATAGGTACGGAATCCGAATATTCGAAAAGTTAACCTCAAATATCTGTCATTCCGACTACTCGTGTTTGGGGAGCGAGTCAATCTAATACTGCTTTGTTCTACAGCAGCGCTGGCGGTGTGATACTACCACTGATTTGACTTACTACAACAACGCTAATACGACGGAGTTTTTCTCTCCGTGTAAAAGTAAAATTATTGAACGGTTGTATTCAACAAATCTAACCAAAATATTAAAAACTTAATATTAAGAAATAATAATTAAAACTTACGTCGATTACCGTACAATTTATGATTGAATTGTTAGAAAAATCAATACATAATACAAATAAATGTATATTACAAATAAATATACATTTAAAGTTTACAATAAGATAATTTTCTGTATTAGAATTTACTTTAAACACGTATAAATTATAAAAATATCAAAAACTACATCGATATCAAACTGAAAAGTATTCAAAAAGTGAAAATCAACCTCAAGTTGTACTTGTATATTATTTATCACACGTAGAAGCGGTAACGGAACGTTTAAACGGAACGAGGTGAACAAAGCGAACCAGTATAAGTGTGTTCATATTATAAAGAATATGCTACCGAGAGAAAATTAGGGATCCTAGAAGGGAGTTCGGCGCACAAGATACCATTAATATCGGCGGGAACATAGAATTTTTTAACAATATTTGATAATAATTAAAATAAACTAATGTATTAATCGATATTAATTGTTTAGAGTTATTATTCGTTAAAGGTTGTGATTATTTACACATTTTTAACTTTTTAAAAACAGTAAATTGTCCTTCGTATGAACCGTAGCAATGTTAATGGATTTGGGTATTTGTTCGAAAAAGAAGCGCGAAAATGAATGCAAATACTCGACGCTGATTGGCTGAAAGACTCCATCTGCCATTAATGTCTGACCAATCAAGTTCTGTATACGAGTCCGCCGATTCCCCTTCTAGGATCCCTGAAGAGAATGAACCGTAGTAGCTGTTTCATTAACCATTTAAAATTATATTGATATATTGATTTTTACAATCTATTGGCTTTAAAGAAAAAAGAGTAGATGCTATACACATACACCAAAAGTATTTAACGTATCTATACACAATAATAATCTGTCATTACCCGATAAGCACAAATTTAAAAAAAAAAGTATTCATAATGAATGCTCGAATGTTCGTAATGAACAAGATTTATTGTATTCAAAAAGTATTCACAAAGTATTCTTTACGAGAATTCTTTATGAATACTTTTAATGTTGGGCTAAGCCGGCCATTCGATAGTTCATAAAGATGTCACTAAGAATTCTTTTAAAATACTTCCTTGAATAAAGTATTCATTAAGAATAATATAAAAATAAGAATTCTTTAAGAATTTTATCAAATGTGTCGTTGCTTATTGGGTACTTACAAAATAACAATTCTATGAAACAATCTGAGACAGGTTTTGTCTCACTGGATAGACTTAACTATAAGTATTATGAAGAAGTTCAATTCATTGTAAAATTTGACTGCATAATTAGATATATTAGACAATCAACAGCAAAATCTAGAAAAAATTGCAAAATTTATGTTTTAAATATTCTAAGTACAAGATCAAAAAGTAAGAAAGTATACAAAACGAAAAACCTCTATGACTATTTTGCTTAAACTTAATATACTTACTGAGTAAATAGTTATGCTAAAGTGTGATATCAAGTATCGGCAATTAACAGCCATTTTAAAGTTTTTTAATTCAAGGTATAAAAGAATTTAAAAAATACAGACAGATTCTGTATGTGATTTAAAAGTAACTGTACCCTTTTTTCTCTAAATTCAATAGATGTTAAGAAAAAAATTCACAAAGAAAATTTAAATTTATCTCTGTTTTATCTTAAAATCTATTGACTTTAGAGAAAAAATGTTAGAGGCATTTTTTGTTTAAAATTACATAAAGACTCTATCTGTATTCTTAAAATTGTTTTTTTACTTAGAATTAAAAAACTTCGAAATGGCTGTGCATTGCCGATACACATTTAATCAACCATTTACTAATGAAATATTAAGTTTAGAAGAAATAGTCATAGAGGTTTTGTATACCTAACTCCAGAACATCTGTATATTCAGCGTATCTACGCACAATGATTATGAAAATTCTTCATTCTAGCTATAACTTTAGAGTATATTATAATATCTGATATTATAATCTTGACATCCTTTTTTATTAGTAAACTTTTCTTTATTAATTTGTATAATAAATTATGTTATTGTCATGAGCGAATATCCTGAGTATATTAAATACTTGTTATTAACCATTTAAAATTAAGTCTACAAAATTTACTCTAATCTTACTTTTTATGATTCAAGGTATTTTTATAATATTAGATAAATAATTACAGAAAGCAAAAATTAGAACAATTTATGCCATGTCTAGACCTACACTTTAAGTTAGTCGCACTTTAACTTTTCATTTTGAACAACATTTATTCTGTTAATGTAAACAAAATCTGATAAGTTGGTCAAAATAAAGAACAATATGCTCTACATAATGCACTTCTTCAAAATTGAATAATTGTTATAGAGTCAATTATATTAAACATTCCAAGTTAAAGTGAAACCCACTTAAAGTGTATATGTAGACACGGCATTATGAAGCAAGAAAAAAACTCTGACTATAATTTTCACGACTTAGTGTACTACAAATAATTTTTAACAATATCGACTAAAATTGAATTGAATTTAGCGTAAAATAATCTAACTGTAATATTCGGAATATCGTTCGGAGTTCTGTGAAGTGGAAATTTTTTAAGAATTAGTTTAAGTTCTTAAGTCCCTTTTTGGATTACATGTTACTGTCATAAATATATCAATTCTAGAACCAATATCTCTGAAAATCGCCATTGCATCTTGATAATGTTGTTGTATATACCTTGGACTTATAAAAAGATTTCCTACTCTTTCTTTTCCAAAATTTTGTGAGATATTTGAAGCACTTTGCATAAAATGATTGAGTAAACCGTGATAACATTCAATGCGTAATTGTTTATGATTATTTCTAAAAAAATCATTCTATTATTTTCTATCATCATATAAGCATGTATAAAGAATTGTTGAGTTAATCTTCCACTAAATAATAATGGACTAAAATTTTGATTATGTGGTCGATATGCGAATCTATATAAATAACACTGTAAAAGTGTGAGATGATCACTTTCAGAAGAATCTAATCGTTTTTTATAACCAATACTCCAACGTAAGTCACCAGACGGAAACAGTAGCGGAAAAACCATTGGGTCAACGTGATGAGACCATTTACTTAAGTATGTAATTGTTTTTTTATTATCTGATTATAATTATTATTATCATAATTATTATTATAATTATTCATTATCAGATCATAATTATTATTATAATTATTCATTATCTGATCTTAATTATTATTATAATTATTCATTATCTGATCATAATTATTATTATAATTATTCATTCACTGATTTACTTTTGGATAAGCACATGAGTCGCAATCATCAGGAATTCTAGAATTTGATACAATGATTGCTCCACATTCAGACGTTAATGGTTTATTATATTGGTGTTTTAGTTTATCATTTTTTCGAACAAAGTAAAGTTTATAATTTGATAAGTTTTGTATATTTGAAAGTTGGTGTAAATATTTACAATTTTTAGCATATGGATTATGATTTAACGTTTCAGTCAAAGAATCTAAATGTTTTTTCAAAAGATTTTTATTTCTCTGTAACCTTTTTTCAACCGCAGTGTCATGGTCATTCATGTATAACACAGGCCGACAAGATTTTTAACTTAGAGACCAGACCATACTTTTCCGAAGGTTTTTGGCACGCTGAATCCAAATCCGGCCTCAGAATTGCTCTATCACCTCAGGTTTTCGAGATATCCTAACCTAAAAGTGCAAAAATCAACGTTTTTGGCTGTTTTTGAGGTTATGTTATGCCGCCAACTGATTTTTTAATACAAAACGACCAGCGGCATCTGAAAGTACTAGTCTTGCCCTTCAAAATTCATTTTCGCTTGTTTCGATTCGACTTTTCCTTCTCGAGATATATCGATTTCAATCTGTAATGTATCAGTGTTTCTTATCTACTAGACATCCTATCCCATAGCCCCGTTTATACTCGGATAAACAAACTCTTCCTGATATTGCTGTCAAACCGCTTGCAAATGCATACCAGGTAGTTTTTGGGGTCACTGATCACAAATCTGGAGTTAGAATCTCCGAATTCAAAATGGCGGATCCAATATGGTGGCTATTATTACCACGATCCGTAGTAAGTCACAAAAAATCCCGGAAAAGCTCTGGAGATCGGTTACTCGGGGGTTTTCGGGGTCGCTGATCTCAAATCTGGAGTCAGAATTTCCGAATTCAAAATGGCGGATCCAAAATTGCGGTTATGATTACCACGATCCATAGTAAGTCACCAAAAACACTGGAAAAGCTCTGGAGATCGGTTACGCGGGGGTTTTCGGGGTCGCTGATCTCAAATCTGGAGTCTGAATTTCCAAATTCAAAATGGAGGATCAAATATCGAGACTATCGTTGCCAAGGGCCATAGCCATAGTTGACCAAAATCTTGGAAATGGTCTTTTAAGTCGTCACTTGGAAGTTTCCCGATTCTCCGAGCTCGAATCTGCAGTCAAATATTCCAAGTACGGAATACCTACTGACCCACCCAATATGTTACAAAATGACGGATGTAATATAGCAGCTAGTCTTACATAAAGAACCTCACTTTGACTTCTTATGAAAACGTTGTCGCTGCTCCTGAAACGATCGTTTATATGACTTGCGCCTATAGACAGTCGATACGTTATGTCTATGCAGAGACCAGCAATAGTCCGCCATCATCCGCTCATCCCACCTACCTTGAAAATGCCGCTCCTTTTATTTGAAATCTGAATCAATACGGTATTAGATACATGATCGTCGTAGTGTGCATGTATGAATCTGATGTACAGCCAGTGTAGATCAGCCAGTGCTTTCAAGAAAAACAAGACTTTCCGTGTTAGAGATCGCGTTTGAGCGACAGGCTACCGGATTAGTCATCAACCCATAAATAAATTAATACGGTATTAGATACATTAACGTCGTAGTGTGCATGTATGAATCTGATGTACATCCAGTGTAGATCAGCCAGTGCTTTCAAGAAAAACAAGACTTTCCGTGTTAGAGATCGCGTTTGAGCGACAGGCTAACGGATTAGTCATCAACCCATAAATAAATCAATACGGTATTAGATACATTAACGTCGTAGTGTGCATGTATGAATCTGATGTACATGCAGTGTAGATCAGCCAGTGCTTTCAAGAAAAACAAGACTTTCCGTGTTAGAGATCGCGTTTGAGCGACAGGCTAACGGATTAGTCATCAACCCATAAATAAATCAATACGGTATTAGATACATTAACGTCGTAGTGTGCATGTATGAATCTGATGTACATCCAGTGTAGATCAGCCAGTGCTTTCAAGAAAAACAAGACTTTCCGTGTTAGAGATCGCGTTTGAGCGACAGGCTAACGGATTAGTCATCTACAATGTCGAGAATCCCGTGCGCAAATAAAGTTAATAAATTTTGCAATGTTTGCGGAAAGTTTGAGGCAGAAACTTACCGTAGAAACATCAGTGATACAATAAGAGCACAGTTCGAAGAATGTTATCAGACGCCTATGAGAAATCTAAATAAACCCTGGGTTCCTAATTCTATTTGTGAAGATTGTCGCCGAACTTTGAAAAACTGGAATAGTATAAAAAAGGATGTTGTAATTGAAACAGTAGTGTGGCGTGAACCTAGAAATCATGATGATGACTGCTACTTTTGTGGATGTGATATAACTGGTAGAAACCATACAAATAAACATTTGCTTGTGTATCCTAAGGTGCTTAGTGTAACACCACCAAAAATTGGAAAAATAGAACGGAATACAAATACTGTTCCTCAGCCACAAGCGGAGCAAGAAAGGCAAACGATTGAAAGTGACGAGGCCGAAAGCAGTGACGATGAATTTTCTTTTGACGACGGAAAACCGCAACTTTTTGATCAAAATGCTCTGGATGATTTTGTGCGGGAATTGAATTAGAGTAAAGATTTGGCAGAGCTATGCGCTTCCAGACTCAAAGAAAGAAATCTTCTATCCCCTGGGACAAAAATTTCCGTCTACAGGAAAAGAGATAATAAGTTCGTGAAGTATTTTACTAAAGAGAATTCCCTTGTATATTGCAACGATATTAAAGGTTTGATTAGTTTATATGAGATAGAAGAAGTTTATAAGCCGGAGAACTGGCGACTCTTTATAGATTCTTCAACAGATAGTCTTAAAGCAGTACTGCTTCATAATGGAAATAAATATGCGGCAATTCCCATTGGCCATTCCACCGTATTGAAAGAATCGTACGAAAGCTTTCAATTTCTTCTTGAAAAAGTCAATTATTATAATGAGCACAAATGGTTGATTTGTGGTGACTTCAAAATGATAAATATTTTAGTAGGTTTGCAGTCAGGAAACACGAGACATCCGTGTTTTCTCTGCCTTTGGAACAGTCGTTCCCGACAGGAGCACTGGGTAAAGAAAAATTGGCCACAAAGAATCCAGATGAAGGTTGGTGAACACAATGTCATTCATGAGAGTCTTGTCGACACCCGTCGAATCCTATTGCCTCCATTGCATCTCAAGCTTGGCTTTATGAAGCAATTTACTAAAGCTTTAGACAAAGAAGGCGAATGTTTCCAGTACATTGCATCCAAGTTTAAGCATTTGTCGGATGCTAAACTTAAAGAAGGCATATTTGTTGGGCCTGATATTAGAAAACTTATGAAAGACGATGATTTTGTAAAACCCATGACACCCGTACAAAAAGATGCTTGGATGAGCTTCAAAAGTGTCACAGACAATTTTTTAGTAAACTATCGAGATCCAAAGTACAAATCTATTGTATCTACGATGCTAACGAATTTCCAAAAATTAGGGTGCCTGATGAGTATGAAATTGCACTTTTTTTTTTCTCATTTAGACTACTTTCCTGAGAATAATGGCGCATTCAGCGAAGAAATGGGTGAACGCTTTCATCAGGATTTCAAACAAAAGGAGCGGCATTTTCAAGGTAGGTGGGATGAGCGGATGATGGCGGACTACTGCTGGTCTCTGCATAGACATAACGTATCGACTGTCTATAGGCGCAAGTCATATAAACGATTGTTTCAGGAGCAACGACAACGTTTTCATAAGAAGTCAAAGTGAGGTTCTTTATGTAAGACTAGCTGCTATATTACATCCGTCATTTTGTAACATATTGGGTGGGTCAGTAGGTATTCTGTACTTGGAATATTTGACTGCAGATTCGAGCTCGGAGAATCGGGAAACTTCCAAGTGACGACTTAAAAGACCATTTCCAAGATTTTGGTCAACTATGGCTATGGCCCTTGGCAACGATAGTCGCGATATTTGATCCTCCATTTTGAATTTGGAAATTCTGACTCCAGATTTGAGATCAGCGACCCCGAAAACCCGCGCGTAACCGATCTCCAGAGCTTTTCCAGTGTTTTTGGTGACTTACTATGGATCGTGGTAATCATAACCGCCATTTTGGATCCGCCATTTTGAATTCGGAAATTCTGACTCCAGATTTGAGATCAGCGACCCCGAATACCCCCGAGTAACCGATCTCCAGAGATTTTCCGGGATTTTTTGTGACTTACTACGGATCGTGGTAATCATAGCCGCCATATTGGATCCGCCATTTTGAATTCGGAGATTCTGACTCCAGATTTGTGATCAGTGACCCCAAAAACTACCAGGTATGCATTTGCAAGCGGTTTGACAGCAATATCAGGAAGAGTTTGTTTATCCGAGTATAAACGGAACTATGGGATAGGATGTCTAGTAGATAAGAAACACTGATACATTACAGATTGAAAGCGATATATCTCGAGAAGGAAAAGTCGAATCGAAACAAGCAAAAATGAATTTTGAAGGGCAAGACTAGTACTTTCAGATGCCGCTGATCGTTTTGTATTAAAAAATCAGTTAGCGGCATAACATAACCTCAAAAACAGCCAAAAACGTTGATTTTTGCACTTTTAGGTTAGGATATCTCGAAAACCTGAGGTGATAGAGCAATTCTGAGGCCGGATTTGGATTCAGCGTGCCAAAAACCTTCGGAAAAGTATGGTCTGGTCTCTGGGTTATTGGTTCAGGAAAATTTTGTCGGCCTGTGTAATTGACCGCAAGAAGGTTTTTCATTATTAGAATTTAAAAGAATATTAGGTGTTATATGACAAACTTGACCTTGAATTTTAAGATTATAAATAGCTTTTTGTTTATCATTTTGTACATTAGCATTAAATGTAGCAAAACAAAATAAATTATTATAACAACGAATAGATAGTCGAAAAGTATTATCATATAACAACAATAACTTTAAATTTTCATTATATTTACTCAAACGTGACAAAATAACTTTTCCATTATGACAACAAGTTGATTTTTTCTTTTCTTTCTCCCAATAAATAGTCGAGAAAAACTCACATATGTAATCCATATCTACAAAAAAAGATATGTCTGATAATTTTACACTTTGTTTTTGTTTTGATTTAAGCTTTTGTATTAATTTTTGTATTAATATTGACTGATAATTTTGATTTTTTATTCAAACTATTTTTTCTTGAAATTCAAGTTTTCTCTTTAAATTGCAATTTTTATGTTTATAATTTGCAGTGATAGATTTAATATCATCATTGAAACAATTAATAATATCGTAATGTCCAGCATCACGTTGACCAATAAGTCACAATTCTAATTTCAAATTACTTATGTTATTTCCAAATGTTAAAGCGTTATTAGAATCAGCTACTTTTACAGACACAAATACGTCATACAACTCTACAAAACTTCGAATTTCTATTTCAGTTTCAAAAATACTATCTCGAGACACATATTGCCTATAATCTATACAATTTACTACATTTTCATAATAACTATTTTCTAATACTAAAAATTTAGAAACATGCCAGTTATCAACGACATTTTCTACTATGCTCTTTCGTATACTAGCATACAATTTATCATTATTGGATAAAAAATATGAAAAACAGCGTAATAAACAATTCCCATCTCATATAATTTTCACTTTTATCATTTGCTCTATAGCTATAAAAATGTTGAATTCGTTACCTTTAATTCTTTTCTATAAAACAAAACAAATATTTTCCTATTTTGAATTCGTCACCTTTAATTTTCTTCTATCTAGTTCAATACTCCTTAATTTGTATAAAATAAAAGGTTATTTAACGCGAATGTTGTTATGATTTATTTACAATGAAGTTGGTCTTTAAAACTACTATGTAAATATATATGTAAATAGGATTCTAAATTATTAAAATGTTCAACCAAAAAAAATTCTTTGATAAAATTCTAGCTAATTCATATAAAAAAATTAAATAATATAAAGTTATTCAAATTAAAACTTTATGTATTTCTTGTTTATTCTAAATTAATTTTAAACGTAATCATAAGAAATATTTGTTTTTACTAAAATGCTCGTTTTTAAAAGTATTTAACGTATCTATACACAATAAGAATGTCACTACTTACCAAAGAACAATTCAATGAATACAATCTGAGACAGGTTTGGTCTCAAGGGGTAGATTTGACTATAAGTATTATGAAGAAGTTCAGTTCAATGTAAAATTTGTCTGCATTATTAGATCAACAAAATCCAGAAAAAATTGCAAAATTTATGTTTTAAATACTCTAAGTACAAGATAAAAAAGTCAGAAAGTATACAAATCGAAAAACTTCTATAAATATTTTACTTAAACTTAATACTTAATGAGTAAATAGTTATGCTAAAATGTGATATCAAGTATCAGCAATTAACAGCCATTTTGAAGGTCACTAAAGCTTATGAAATTTAGATTAGACCATCAATTAGGTTCTACAATTGATATATTTTCAAGTGATTATTTATTGTATACATATCTTTTAAAAATTGCTAACGATATTTACAGGCTAAACAATGACACATATACTTATTATCTAAATCTTTTTTAAAAAATTGTATAAATCATTTAAATTTTTTATATACTTTCAGATTTTTATCCAACTTATTTTACAAATTTTTTGTTGAAAACAAAATTTTATAATAAATAAAATTTTATAATTCTCTTTCATCACAATGATTTTTCTGCGATGATTAATAATTAATTCGCAGAATATCTTTTATTATTTTTTCCATAATCCAAATATAAGAATTGTAGTAATTGAATAAAAAAAATATGCCATTTAAAGAGATAATATTAAATTTTGACTCATGCAGTGGTAATGAAAAGTAAGATTTTCGATCTTTGGATTGAGATTATTTCATAACTGCATGGACGAGCTACTTGGGCAAAAAATATATGTTTTGTTAGGCATACATTTAATTTTTCCCAAATTTCAGATATCTTTCGAGACTTTCTCAATAGTAGGAACTGAACTAAACGTTTATTATTTTATGTTTTTTCCTTGAAATTGGCTTAAAATTAGGGAAAAATACCTGAAACAGGTGTAGATTTTGAATAAACATACCTGAAGAGGTGTTTTTTCAGGTAATAATTAATTTGCTGGAAATAGGTTTGATTTTGATTTAACAAAGTCGTTTTAAACATTTTGAAACATACGATTACACAACGGTTTTACCGTAAAACATTTTACTTATTCAAGTAATGAGCCCTCTAGCACTAACTATCGTTTCGAACTTTCCACCCTATATGAACCTTAGAGCATATACGACCTGGAGGGAGTATCCCAGTGTGAGAACACGTGACTGCAGAGTAAGAGAGAAAGAGAATAAGCCGTAGTAGATATCTCTTTATTGCTGTAGTGCGATTGGCTATTAACCTATCAACAGCCACTCGCACGACGGCGAGAGAAAGGTATTCAATGCACTCAGGATATTCACTCATGAGAATATCATAATTTATGATACAAATTAATAAAGAAAACATTACTAATAATAAAAAATAATGTCAAGATTATAATATCTTTTTTTTTTTTTTTTTTTTAATTTACGTCACCTTGTTTGTGCTCCCATGTGGTGCTAATCGACGACGGGGGTCTGCGGTGTGTTTGTAAACAAAGCACATGTAATTTTTACAGAGGTACTTGTATCAATCGGCAGAGACTAGGATTTGAACCCGGGTCACCGGCGTGGGAATCCGACACTCTACCGACTGAGCCGCCGTAGGCCCCAATTATAATATCTTGATCGAATAATATACTCTAAAGTTATAGCTACAATAAGAAATTTTCATAATCATTGTGCGTAGATAGGCTCAATATACAGATGTTTTTGAGTTAGGTATACAAACCTTGTATAGCTATTTTCCCTGAACTTATAAAATTTTTCATTGTAGCTATACTACTCTAACGTTATAGCTAGAATGAAAAATTTTCATAATCATTGTGAGTAGATAGGCTGAATATACAGATGACCTTGAGGTAGGTATACAAAATCTGTATGACTATTTTTCCTAAACTTAATATTTCATGAGTAAATAGTTGATTAAATGCGTATAAACAATTCAAAGCCATTTTAAAGTTTTTTAATTGGAAGTAAAAATCAATTTTAAAATACAGATAAATTCTTTACGTAATTTTAAACAAGTGCCTGTAACATGTGTTCTCTAGAGTCAATAGATTTTAAGATAAAAAGTGATAAATTTAAATATTCTTTGTGAATTTTTTTCTTAAAATCTACTGAATTTAGAGAAAAAAGGGTAGAGGTACTGTTTGTTTTTAATCACATATAGAATCTATCTGTATTATTAAAGGTCTTTTATACCTTGAATTAAAAAATTTCAAAATGGCTGTTAATTGCCGATACTTGATATCACACTTTAGCATAACTATTTACTCATTAAGTATTAAGTTTAAGCAAAATATTTATAGAGGTTTTTCGATTTGTATACTTTCTGACTTTTTCATCTTGTACTTAGAGTATTTAAAACAAATTTTGCAATTTTTTCTGGATTTTGTTGATCTAATAATGCAGACAAATTTTACATTGAACTGAACTTCTTCATAATACTTATAGTCAAATCTACCCCGTGAGACCAAACCTGTCTCAGATTGTATTCATTGAATTGTTCTTTTGTAAATAATGACACTATTTTGGTGTACAAGTAGTATATATACGCGCCGGGCGAGATGTCGTGACGTAATCACTCGGCGCGTACATGGAGGACGTGTAAACAATTAATTAATGTGACATTAATAGTTTTTTAATTGTTTGTTTACATAAAGATTCAATTACAAAACCGTAAAAATTAAAGTAATTACCCGCCAACACATAATAATATTAATTGTATTTATTGGTGGATAAACAATAAAATGATTTTATTGTTTATTTACAATGATTTAAAATTATTTTATTGTTTATTTACAATGATTTAAAATGATTTTATTGTTTATTTACGTAAACATAACGCGCATCTCAATCCGTAATGCTGGAGTAGCGTGACGGCTACTCTATGTATATATAAGGCAGGCGCCAATCGGCGCTCCCCTCTACCTAGTCCCGACTGCTGTAGCGAGACAAGATTCTTTAGTGTAGGTGAGAGCAGCGAGGAAGACGAAGAGAGAGAGAGAGAGAGAGACAGAGAGAGCATAGCGCGTTCGGGGCCCACCTCTGTCCGAGGGAGCTGAAGCCGGCGGCTTCGTACAGGGAGGAAGAAGAAGAAGAAGAAAAAGAGAGCATGCACAGCGCACGGGGTTCCCGCCCCGCGCTTAGCCGAGGGACCGGTAGCTGCGTTATCGGCTGGCAGCTACGAAGCTTCGTAGGCAGGAGAGCGGAAGAGAGTGATAGAGGGGGAGAGAGGGAGAGACAGAGAGAGAGAGAGAGAGAGAGAGAGAGAGAGTCTGAAGAATTGAAGCACAATAACATTTTAACATTTTTATATTGTAATAAGAATGAATTAATTAATTATTTTTATTATTGTAAAAACTTAAAATTTATTACAAACACTATTTTATATTAAAGTTTTAAATAATTTTACATTTTATAAAAATACACTTTTTATGACACTTTTTTTTACACATTTTTTTTAACCCCAACACTTTCATGAATTCATTCTTTAGTAATAAGTCAAGTGGTTCTTTTTCTTCGTTAGCCTCTTCTTCCTCGACAACCCTCGACGATTGTTGATCCTCGCACGGGAGCACTGGAAGGCCCCTTCCTTACAGCTCCGGCGAAGCTGGCAAATCACCCGTAAACGCGCAGTTGCACGCGCGTGTCCGGTAGTCATTACATCGAAAGCGGTACACCGCCCGCATCCTATCCACTTTACTGGCAATCGTGTGCCACGAAGATGGCGTTTATTGCAAACGGCATACTTTTCTCATGCTTTGATGTAGTGGAGCACTTCGATCCGAACCGCACTGTCGTACTCTCTTAAATTAGCGATCTGATTGTAGTATTCGTTAACACTGCCAGTCATTCGGTTCATGTCACTTGTCAGTCTCTCTATGCACTCTTTAATATTGTTGTACAACTCTGTTTTTTATACAATTTTTTCTTTATTTGACCACACTTTTTTCTTCCGGTTTGCTCTCAAGAGCAGCGATCGTTCTTGAACGCATGGTCAGATGTAATAGAAATTTGGACACGTCTGTACTGTCGAACGTCTAAAATCAATCTGAGAAGTCTCTGGCGACGTCGACGACAACCCCATTACAAAATGACAGAGAGACCACCCGAAAGCGTATTGTTTTGTGTTTACAAATTACTCATATACCTATATGAGAAAATTCAATGCGGCAGTGTTCGAATTCGTGGTAAGTAATAAAAATCCGCGTGAAAATGAAATTTCTTTTTCACGAGTGTAGGCAAGCACTACTCAAATCTTGAGAACGTTTCTTTCCATATATGGTTTGTATTCTGTAAGCAGAAAAATACTATATATCCGTTAGCGGTGGCGTCGGTCCTTTGCCCTCCGCCTCTAGGAAATTTAGATCGCTATGAGTGTGATATTTTTTTCGACTTTTTTCTCTATGGAGCTTCGTAAAACAAAACGTGTGCACGTGCTACGATCTGAAGTTAATAGCTTTGCTAAGAAGTAAAGCACTTGCGTAAAAATGAATCAGTGGAACCAGAGCATAGTCCGAGTTTAAGAGTTATATTCTCTTTTACATGGCAACCGTGAAAGTTGCCACTGTCGCTGTCGCAGCATCTTTGTATATGAGATGACTAAAACATTAAAATTTGCGACTGAACCGTTTTTCCGATAGCACCCCACCACTTTTAAGTATAGCTCTGCAGAATAACGCCTACCTGACTACCATTTTAGTGATAATGCGCACAGTAGCAAGGCTAGATCTAGCAAGCATGGAGAAGGCAAATCAGTGTGAATTGCGCGACATAATTTTAAAAATTGAATCGTCTTTAAGATTCGAGCGCTACCCGATTTGGCGAAGCTGCAACCGTATGTGGCACAGGCATGTGTATACGATGACGCTTGTAGCATTAGAGCGTGAGTTAAACTTTTTACTGAACCAGTGTGGATTTCGCAGACTGGCACGTTTTTTTGCGCAAGGAGTTTTCAAGCGCACACCTACATCTATAATTTTAGTCGGTCAGTTCATCAAAAGAATGAATATGCAAAATATGAGTATTATAAAACATTTAATGGATGCATACGAGGAGCAGCATGGTTAGTAAAAAATTTTGAAAAACATTTTTTATTAAGAATGGAGTGATAATGCGGTAATCGGAACGAGTAGCAACCCTTCCGATACATCGGATGAAGAGGAGGGTGAAGGGGAGTTAGCTCGAGCAGCGGCTGCAGCAGCAGCACGTTGCGCGTAGTATTCCCGCATATCCCGAGTCAAGTGACAAATTGGTAGTGAGGGTAGGTGTACGTGTAGAGGAGGAGGAAGGGTATGAGGAGGAGGAGAAGCAGCAGCAACATCGGCTACCTTGTCAGCAAGATGAACAACAACAGCAACATCATAGAAAATTTAAATGTAGAACAGGATGAAAATGTCAGCCCCAGTAGCAGCGATGATATGATTTACGAAACATCATCAGACGAAGGCAATGATGAGATATCGCGTGAAAGATTGCAATTTGGTCAAATAATTGCACAAAATTATCGAGAGCCTAGAAGTGCTGTACTGCGTCTTTTAGCAAGCGAGACCCCTTCTACGAGCAACAGCAATGACAACGACGTAACTGATAGCGAAGTTGCCCGACAGTATCACGTTGATGCGCTTACAGCTTTTTACATGAGTCGTTCTTATCCAAGGGAAAGAATGTTTCGTCGTGTCAGTAATGCTTTCGACCAACGCAGTCCATTGGATCGTCGAGTAAATAAATGTAAGTTTATTTATATGTTAAATTTTTTTTTTATTGATATATATATATATATATATATATATATATATATATATATATTTAAAGTGATTCGAAGAAGATTAAATAATTCAGAGGAATACCAGAAGCATTATCTAATCCGGAGTATTTGATGGTTTATATGCAACGAGTTATGGATGTACCTCGCGTAATGGAGATTAGATGGTTTCTCGATATGGCCGAAGACGGAAGTGCTGCACTGTATGCGGAGAGCAATTTGACAGATCTTTTTGGACGCGCTCACGAAAGTTTTAATGGCTCTTCAGAACAATTACTTTAATGAAAAATAAATTTAATAAAAATTTGTATTTATAAAAATTGGTTATTTCAAATAAAAATTTCAGTTAATGATGCATCAAACGATATTTCTGCGAGTTCAGAAATACCTTCATCACCCTCTGCTATGAGCTCTTTATGGCCTTCTTTACCGCCATCGCCAGAGCCTGCATATTCACCACTGCGTCATCATCAGCAGCAGCAGGAGCCGCCGGCAGCAAGCGACGAGTTGTACAGCGATGTATGTGTCATCGAGCAGCAAACGATCGAGCGAGAGAGCGAGCGAGAGAGAGATCCGATACAAGTAGGCGCCGGAGCTACTGCGGCGACGGTGGCTGTAGGGGCCCCAGATCAAGATGCGTACGATATACGTCCCCCTGGTAATAGGTTCGACATAACAGAGGAGAGCGAGCAATATGTACGAAAGTTTAACGTGACAGGTAGACGATTTTTACTTTGTATAAACGATTTATAGATAATAAAGTTTATAGATAGTTTAAACTATTTTCACATGAAGCTGAGCGCGCTGCCAAGCACTTTTGATTTACATGTTAGCATCAAAAAAGGTTATTTTCCGCATCTATTTAATATGTTTGAAAATCAACATTACGTAGGTCCACTACCCGCGGTCAAATTTTACGCACCAGATTCAATATCAGATCGCGATAGACATACTTTTTACGCTTGGTATAGTGAGAACGCACCTCATTATATTTTCTATTTTGAACAAGAAATTCTTATGTATTGCCGCTCTGACGGTGAGACCTGTAGACGCGCATGTTTTGCTTTTAGAAAAATATTTCTCTCTGTCGGGGATACAAATCCTTTTGTACATGCAACCACGATCGCATCAGTTTGTTCACACGTATTTAGAAAAAAAAACTTATTACCCAATAGCATAGGTATAATTCCACCAACCGGCTATAGACGCGCCGACAGACACTTACAGAAATTCATCGAATGGTTTTTGCAGCGCGAGCGTGGAATGGGTCGAGTAATAATACACGCGGGAAGAGCTCGAGAGTTTAGGTTAAGCGAGGGGTTATTAGTAGACGGGTATTTACACCCGGAAGCTGCAGTTCACGCTCACGACAGAGGTACAGTTTTCGAGTTCCAAGGCTGCTACACGCACGGATGTCCAAAATGTTTTAAAAAAGATTAATCGAATAAAGTCTCTCGGTTACGAAACGCTTGAAATTCGGGAGTGCGAATTTGAACGCATAAAAATGGAAAATCCAGAAATTTTTCGTTACGTATCGAATCATCCGCTTATCAGTAAAATAACTTTAAATCTGCGCGACGCATTTTACGGTGTCAGGACAGAAAATATCGTCACGTATTACAAAGCTAAAGAAGTCCAAAAAATTAAGTATACATACATTTGTTCACTGTATCCTTACGTGTATAAGAGAGGCCAATTTCCGATCGGACATCCACGCATTCTCGTTGGCACGGAGTGTGAAGAACTGACGGGCGGTAAAAACAACTATTTAGCGCGCGTAGAAGGCCTCGTAAAATGTAAAATTTTGCCACCGCGTAAATTATTTCTACCTTTATTACCTATAAAAATGCATAATCGACTATTATAAGCCATTGAACTTGGATACGAAATCACTGAAATACGATATATAATTTAGCAGTATCTATAATTACCAGTATCGGATATATAATTTAGCAGTATCGGATGACGCGCTTTGATCCACGCATGGGTGTAGAGCGCGAAACGATAGAAAAAAATGCAGGCTTGCATGCCGTTGCAAAAGTCTGCTTAAACTCTTTTTGGGGTAAATTTGGCCAGCGTAGTAATTTGAAACAAACTGAAATAATAAATACGCGAAAAGATTTTTTTAAATTCCTAGTAGACCCTGAAAAAGTAGTATTCGATGTATTGCTCGTAAGTGATGAAGTTTTGTATGTTAATTAGCGGTTTAGAGAGAAGGCACCCACCCCGCACACAAACGTCGTTATTGTATAGTTTTTTGGAACCCCTGTCGGCGACAATTCTTTACTATGACACTGATTCGTGTGTGTTCGTATGTAATGAGGGTGCTGCTAACGAATATAGCCCCCCTCTCGGCTCTTTATTAGCTGATATGACGGATGATTTAAAAATTTACGGGGAAGGAACTTACATTCATACGTTTCTATCCGGCGGACCAAAATTTTACGCATTTCGAGCACTCACCCCCTCTACGGGTTACTATAGAGTGTTGCAAAATCAAGGAAATATGGTTAAATTTTATGAATTCTAAAAAAATAAATTTTCAAAGTATTAAAGTTCTCCTTGATCGTACATTTTACGATGAAAAAAAAAAAGAAAATGTAATCATACCGTGCAATGGCGAGGCTGAAGAAGAAAAAGAAGAAAGTGGGAACAAAAACGTGTTGCATTGTTTTGAAAAAAAGACGATACGTTTCGCAAAGTTTGTCTTTACTTTTTGGCTACAAGCACTAAATAATTAAGTTGCTATTATGTAAAATGTTATTAAAATAAATTTATTCTAATAAAATATTTTTTTTTTCTGTACATGTATGTATCATATGTACGTATCTGCATAATATAACATATGCACATGCTCGTATGAGCTTAGCCCCACGCGTGCGTGTGCGCGCGTATAAGCTTCTCAGTGCGCGCGCAGGCAGTACTAGCTTATACACCGCGGTGATGAGCTTATCCACGCGGAACGTGCGAGCGCGCGTAAGAAGCTAATATACGCGCCCCCTTTTCGCGCCGCGCCGACGCTGAGGTGATCACCTATACCCCTCTCTCTCTCTCTTTCTCCTTTTACAGCTTTTTTTATCATCCTTAACTCTCAATCGTGATAAAAATTCGTCAACATTGCTTTTTTTATCAGTTACGAGGATGGATACGCGCTGGAAACATCCGTTTACTTGTTGTGCGTGCGGACCTATGGGTTCCGGTAAAACATTATTCGTAAAAAGATTTTTTGCTAACTTGACGGCGGGGGCGACGGCAGGCGGGATTTGTGAAGCAAACTTTGATCGTATACTGTTTTACTACGCAGAGTGACAAGAGACGTACCACCATCACCGCAGTACCCATGCCAGAGCTCGAATTTCGAGAACTGCAAAAAGCCCTGCTTCGATCGGCCGATAAAGCTACGATAAAGTGTGTATGTGAATGAGTTTTGAACGTTTTGCACGGTGTTGCCGAACTTAAAGAGTCACAATAAAATCGTTTGAGCAGACACAGGCACGTTCTGCGTAAATTGGTACATAATAACAAAAGTACAAAATCGCGCGATAGTGTAGTAGGTTGGCAAAATAGAAACCTAATTTATTCGGCGGTAATTCACAGTGATTAGTGGTTGTGGGGAGGGAGAATGGATCAAGCGCGCAAGATGATTCTTGTGTCCGAAGATCGCTCGAACGTATGAAAGGCGGAACGGGGACTACGAGGCCACCAGTTCACGAGCCGCTGTCGCCGACACCGCCGGTGCCACCTCAGTCAGCCTCAACTTGCACGAATGAAAATTCCACGCAGACCTGTGGTGATAATTTATCTTGGCTGGACTCCGAAATACACGATCTCCTACATTCGAAAATAAATTTTAATGAACGCGAAAAATGTATGAATTATTTGCAAGTTTTACGACGGTATTTATTTTTTAAACAGAACGAACGTATCAGCCAGCGTGATTCAGAGCGTGAGCTAGATGAGATCGACGACGCGCTTATCCCGCTCACTCAAGAAGATATACTAGAAAGCGTGCCTAAGACTTACGAGTGAAAAGCAAAACTTTAACTTTGGCACTAGCAATCTTCAGCACCAGAACGAATAAAGTGGGATAATGCAGGAGTTGTTACGATAGACGGGAGAAAGATCGAACGATCAAATATCATTGAGTTGCTCAATGATGCTGTTAAAAAGAAGCTAAAAAATAAGATAACGGATGAGGAGGCAGGGCTGGGCCAGAATGACGCACCCATCGGGCGTGCTGAATTCTCGAAATTTATCAAAACATCGGATACTCCGAGCAATTTCATAGGAAATATGCCGCTAAACACTGCTAAACGCCGCTTAATTAAAAAAGATTTATACAGAAAGCCAATCGTATCACCCGCATTAACGAGGACCGCTGCAAAGAAAAAGTGGCTTAGATTGGACATATAAAATGAATTATGCAAATCAATATTACGATCTCTCGCACGAGGCGGGATACGCGGGCGCGCGAAATCTCATACGTGTCAACAAAAAGGGTAAATCTCTGACTAACGAACAAGAGAAAAAAAGAATTTATGAATGGTTGAGTAATCAAGACGCTCAAGATACTCTCTTCATCGACCCGTACGTCGAAAATTTCCGAGATTGCGCTATAACGTTACAAATATTGACGATTTATGGGAATGCGATGTGCTAAAATTAACTACAATAAAAGAATATAACAACGGCTACTGTTACCTTGTAGTCGTCGTCGAGGTACTCTGTAAATTTTCGTGGGTTAAAGCACTGCGCGATAAAACTGCCCATAACGTGGCAGCGGCGTTTGAAAAAATTCTCAAGCGAGCGGTAGGTCGAAAGGCCCTCTGTTTACAGTCGGACCAAGACAAGGACTTCGTCGACTCGGCCTTCCAAGGCCTTCTAAAGAAACACAATATACGCTTCCGAGTCACGAAAAATCCCGACATCAAAGCAGCTGTAGTAGAAAGGCTCAACAGAACGATACGCGAACGCATGTGGCGATACTTTTGGCATAAAAACAGCAAACGTTACAGCGATGTGGTGCAAAAGATTATTTATGCTTAGAATCACATTTTACACACGGGCATAAAAATGAGACCCTCGGAAGTTAATATAAATAACACTATAAAACAGCTAAATACGCACCCAGCGATTATGTATGCATCAGTCGAACTAAAATACCTTTGAGAAAGGATATGAAAAAAATTTTAACGAAGAAATATTGAAGATAAAACACGTATCAAAACGTCAAAATTTGCGCACATTTATCTTAGAAGACTTGAACAGCGAGGTAATTAACGGATTTTTCTATACAGAGGAGCTGGCGCCCGTTGGTACAAGCCGCATGACAGCCAATAAGGTTTTCAAGGTAGAACGTGTCATTCGTACAAAGGGGCGCGGGTCAAATAAGCAAGTTCTCGTAAAGTGGCAAGGTTATCCGGATAAATTCAATTCTTGGATAAAAGCGTCCGATCTCGAGAATATTTAAGAAAATGGAGAACACCGACGAATTCTATCTTGTTTCACCCTCAACTAGCAGCCTAATGTTCAACAACGATAATGCAACAAACTGTTTTACTACTCATTTGTTGCGCGAAATGAAACTAACAGGTGATTGGAACGTTGGCCTCGCAGAAATTCACATACCGTGTACGATTACGCATATCAACGAGTATGAGGCATTTTACAATTTTAAATTGGATAATAAAGAGCGCGAAGAAATGTATTTTTTTGCACACGGTATTTACGAAAATATTGACCAATTAGCCGCAGAAATAAACAAATCGAATGGGATTCACAATCATTTAATGCTCGTACCGGCAATTTTGCAAAAAGGCTATTACACTCTTCAGTGACAATACGCATGTAATCAGACGCAGTACGCGCAGTTCAACGAAAAAATAAGGCGTGTATTCGGTTTTGAGGATGCTGTGCACAGAAAGGTGAAGGGGACTTTTATCACCTCGAACTTGGGTAGCGTCATTGCGCTGGGTAACAGACCGGCTTCGCTCTCTCGTGCTATACCCGATCAGCTGTATGTCTACACAGACATATGCGAGCCGTATACAGTCGGTGATACTCAAGCATCGCTTTTACGTATCGTATCCTTGGACAGCACAAAATATAAATTCGGAGCGAACGTTGTGAGACAATTTGCACCTATATACTACATTCCGATTTTGCAACATAGGTTCCGATCTATTATTATCGATATAAGAGATCAGCACGACCAACGCATACCATTTGAGTACGGAACGTTGTCGGTTACGTTTCACTTTAGGCGTAATTGTTAAATAATATGTAAAACATGAGTCACTACCTACGTTATTACAATGATCAAACAGGCGGTGGCGGTGTGCGAAACGTTTTTGCAAGCTCAACGTTTCAGAGCGGTAGTGGTGTAGGAGCGTGGCTAGGTGGATTATTTCGCACATTTCTTCTATACGTTGCTTCCGGTGCACGGGCAGTAGGTAAAGAAGCTGTACGCGCGGGTATTAATATTTTTGACAACGTCGCAAACAGCGGTGCCAATTTCAAGGAAGCTGTAAAGTATCGAGCAAAAGAGTCCGGAAAAAATTTAAAGAGAAAAGCCGTGAATAAAATCGAGGATATGATCAAGGGGTCCGGTTATAAATCGAGAACTGTTAAACGCAGCCGGCAGTCAAGAAAGACACATGTATCGGATAACATCGCCACCCCGCGCAAACAGCGTAAACAAAGTAAAAAAAGGACGCGACACCGCTGAAAAGAAGGAGGGCGCAAACGACGACAAGAAAGAGAAAGATGCCGACTACTACTACTTTTAGAAATATAACCGATATTTTTGAACCAAAGTAATCACGTTCGCAAAAATGGCTTTTTTACATACTCTTTCGACGGAATGTATGACGAGCGAACTGGATCTCTTTACTCTTGCGGCAACTCAGACATCGATAGAAAGCAGTGCTTACTTAAATTACAAGCCTGTTTCGTCACTCAGCGAGGAGGGGGATGCACCCTTGGAATTTGTAATGCCAAGCGCGAGCGAGCATTATATAGATCTAGCGTACACTATACTTTACATTCAGGCAAAAATCATACCCGTTGATACAGACACTGAAAATGCTAAAGTTGCACCAGTTAATATTTTTTTTGCATTCCATGTTTAATCAGATTGACGTACTTTTCAATCAAATACTCGTTTCACTACCAAATAACGCGTACCCCTACAGGGCCTACATAGAGTCACTACTCAACTATTCTCCCGCAGCTAAAGAGTTGCATTTGACGTCTAGTTTATGGTATGAAGATACGGAAGACGCTTTCGAAGCTGCGCGGAATGCTCTAGCCCCGCTAGTCATGAACAAAGGCGCTAAGAATCGTCAATATTTTACGCGCTATGGCCGCGTGTAACATGCGATCATTCTTACATCTTGACCTGCTGAATCAAGATAAAATGTTAATTAACGGTGTAGAAATGAGAATTCGCTTAGTAAGAAGCAAGGACGCGTTTTGCTTAATGGATGTTTCCGATGACGGTAAATTCAAAGTGCATATAAAAGAAGCAACACTCATCGTTCGCAGAGTTAAAATCAGCGCGGGGGTCTTACTTGGACACGCCAATGCATTAGCAAAAACCACAGCCAAATATCCAATCACACGTGTAGTCATACTCGGGCAGTTAGCGACAAGAATAATCATCGGTTTTGTCGACAATAGAGCATTTAACGGAAATCGGAGATTTAATCCATTTAATTTTCAAACTTTTTCAATTAATTATCTCTCTGTGTATATCGACGGTGTACAAATTCCGAATAAACTTCTACAGCCACGATTTACAGGGCAGTCTGAACTATATATAGACGCCTTTCAAACACTTTTACCGGCACAAGCATACATATTCTCAACGAGAGAATCGGAATTAATCGTTATAATTATTCAAGAGGTAATTTTCTTACTTCCTTTGATCTCACGCCTGATTTATCGGCTCACTGTGCCACGCACTGGAATCTCGTGCGCATAGAGGTGGGTTTTGAGCAGGCGTTCGCATCGACCATAAGCTGTATTGTTTATGTTGAGTACGATAATGTTTTGGAGATTGACTCGAACAGGCAAATCATAACTGATTTCAATGCGTAAAACTTTAACGACTTTGACGACGACGACGACGATGACGATGAAAAACCTGGTGGGGACATGTGTATATTAGGCGTAAAACAAAGCACAATCAAAACAGTTTCTCGGACAGTAGTCGTAGCTAATACATACACCTCTCAAACGCTTAAAATGGATTATGTTATCGACGTACAGGGATTTTGCGATGCATATAAAAACTTCTTACCGAAAGAAGTTGCAGCGATATCACTACAAAATCGCGTCATCGGATACTGAATAGTATGTGCACCATGCGGTTTTAACGATTTACCTACGGACGTGCGTCAAACTAACAATTACTGTTCGATCGATATCCACGGTCTACAGTGGTTTGAAGGCGAAGTTTCTCTTCGTCAATTACGACGTCACTTGTACAATATAGCGAGGGATGCACGCAGAATATATGTAGGAGGGATTGAAAAAGTAATGTATCTGGAATCAGTGATGGCACGCCGCATTATGAATGTCGAGCATTACGATGCACCGAGTTTTCAACATCTTGAGCAGGCGTTTCCAGCTGTGTTGATGTGTATAACAGACAGCGCGCAAAAATTTGAGAATAAAAAAGATTTTTGCGCAATGCGCAGAGCTTATCAGATCAGAAAGTGGTTTTACACGCTTCTATCAAAAGATACGCTCAGCCTGCCCATTATACATGGCGAGGTCTTCTACGGTGCACTGCTAAAATACCATCGACAGCAGAGAGTGAAACACCTACGATTCGCGGAAGAGGGAGGGCAGGACGTAGTCGACGGATCGATAGAAGAAGACGGTCAGCGGCACGCGAGGAGGTCTATCACGACGAAGTGGCCGATGACGACGACGACGACGACGAAGTACCCAACGTCAAAAAGCTATATATCATTGACGAGTCGGACGACACGGATGATGAGTGCGAGTGTGTGCTCAACTGTTGAAAATAAATACGAGCTAAATAATGAGTGCCATTAGAGGGCTAAACTCCAACTCGATCAGTGTTTATGTAGCGGATCATATACCCAAATTTTTAAGTCTCCCTGCTGCTATTCTATCAAACATCGATACGTCGGATAAGCCTGGTTCGCACTGGATTACCATTTACATCTACAAAAATGGCTACGGAAACTACTTTGACAGCTATGGTGCCGCACCTTTCTCACAGCATCATCTCAATCGACTCAGAAGTAACTGCGTGCGATATCAATAGAATAAAAAAAATACAAAGAGTTGATTCGCAAGTGTGCCGAGAATATTGTATTATGTTTCTGTATAATTTGTGTAATGGTGTTACTCTACGTTCGTTTTGTAACATATTTTCACGAAATACGCGTAGCAACGATGCATTAGTTGCAAAGTTTTATAAATATATTGTTAAACAATTAAAAAGTAAGAGGTACGTTCGTCGGCAAGTTAATGTGTTTCCGCGCGAGAGATCTGTTCGAGCTGGATGTATCGATCAATCATGTACTTCGAAAATGAAATGTTTGTCATAATAAATATTTATACTTTGTACACTTAGTATTATAAGAAACATATGTATTCTCTTTTTTTATCTCTAAAAATATTGTAATAAATTTAATCACATGATATTTTAATTTTGTGTGTTATACTTTTATTTTTACCCTCGACGTTCCTCTTGTTTCCTGATTTTTACAAATATACCCATACATGAATATAAATATGTAGTTATTGTTTCATAAATAATTTATGATCTTCAATAACATATTAATTTAAACGTTTTAATTTTGATTATACTTTTTGACATTTTAAGATGTGTACTTTTATTTAAAAAAAAAGAATACGCGACATTTTTTAACGATAACTTTTTTATGTGTTCTGTTTCACAGCTGTACTTATTTTTTTATTAAAACAAAAAATATTAAAATTAAAATAAAATTTTTAAGATATGTATCTCCTTTGACTAAACAATTATTTAAACAATTGAGGATTTTATTAAATTTTTATGTGCGTATTTCGTAGAACACAGTTCGCACTAGCGGTGGTAGGGATAACAGGATATAAGAAAGGGTGTTTCGAGCATCGACTACAGTCGCCTACCAGCAGCTACTCTGCTCATGTAAAGTAGTTGTGAAAAATTATACATCAATTTTAAAAAATGGCTAGCAACGAGAACGCTGCACCCATCTGCAAAGCTGCATCGAAGACGCTTTCTAATTTGCTGCTGCTACCAAGTACTTACGCACCCAATAGATATCACTCTAAGCGCGTAATTATAGGCCTTGAAAATCACGGTGGGTTACATAGACTTGTCGTAAATTTTGACAGAACAGGCTCGCGGTACGTGACGCTGGATACGCAGCAGAGAGCTTTTCGTCGATCAAATGGAGGCTATGAGTGCGTACTTAAAAAACTCATATATATTCAGATGGTTTAAGGCTCGAGAGCAATAGCCCTCGACGAGAGACCACCCGCTGTCGGTTCGCCTACAAAGCTCAACAACATAGGTCAGCCACACGAGGCACAGCTACACTAGTATATGGAAGCAACAGCTACATTCGAACCGCCCGGCAAAAAGAAGAAAAAGCACGATATCCACTAAGCATCGTCATGCAGCTAGATACACTTGAAGGACTGTCGCAGGTGCGTGAATGTATTAGTGCGCGCTTTATACATGTTGAAGAGTGTGTTAATCGTGCTGCCGAATACATTCTACGTTTGTTAATCGTGCTGCCGAATACATTCTAGATTTTTTGAGTAGTGAATTAAAAAAAGAAGATGAGACGAACGCTAAAAATATTCTCAAGGAATTGAATGCTTTCGCGCAATATTACGCGATTAGCAAAGCCGAAATTGGAAGTAGAGTGAAAACGAGTATGGAAATGGTAATTTTTAATCTCGACTATTTTGTTAATGACACGGTCCAAAACAGATATGCTCGTGTATATTTTCGAGCAATCGAAAATATAAAGATCAGGCACAATAGGATACTCAACGAATAGATAGATATGGATAGTATCCCCAATGCAGATGGTTTGGTAGGGGCTCAAGTAAGATTTAACTAAAAATACAACCAAAGAAGATACACAATCAATGCGCCATTCAGATTTTTGATAGGATAATTGATGTTAAAGAAATATCTTTAACAGAAGAGAAATATGAGTACGACTGCCCGATTAACCATGAAATTTTATAAGTGAATTCCAGCGCGCGCGTGCCTCCTTCGTCGCTGAGGACTATCCTCGAAAAAGCTGATATTAAAAAATAGTGTCATAAAAAAGTGTGTTTTTATAAAATGTAAATTTTTAAAAATTTTAATACAAAATAGTGTTTGTAATAAATGTTAAGTTTTTACAATAATAAAAAAAATTAATTAATTAATTCTTATTACAATATAAAAATGTTAAAATGTTATTCTGCTTCAATTCTTTAGGCTCTCTCTCTCTCTCTCTCTCTCTCTCTCTCTCTCTCTCTCTCCCTCTCTCTCTCTCTCTCTCTCTCTCTGATAAAGCATAAGATATCGCTCCGCTTCAAAAGTCTGCCTACTGCCGCATATTGCTTCCGGGCATATTGGTTTTGGTTGACTTGTACGCGCCAGATTCCAAGCTTCTGCCTCACATAAGATCCAGCTCGGACGTGCAAGGCTTGCATTTTTATCTGCAATTGATTGTAAACCGCTACAACGCTTTGAGATTATTTTTCTGACTTGGCTTTGGTTCCATTTCCACGTATTGCTTGGTGCGCATGCGTTGGTGACCTTCGCCTTCTTGGAATTGGCCCTTGAGTCGTGGAATTGCGGCTCGATTCGTGGATATACAGCAGTAGCAGCGCATCGTTCTCCACAGCTCTGAACATGACTTGGCATCACCGGAGCTGACACCAACACACTCGAAGCACACACATATCTGCGGACGGCGAACCACCGACTTGTCTGCTTCACAGCTGTCATCGAACCGAGGCTATATAGCTAGTGTGAGTGAAAACACAGCGCCGGAACTTATAGAAGTAAGCACTTTCACGGAATCATTTTCTCGCGTCAACGATAAAATGTCGGTAGGTTTACCGCAAGGGTGGGAGAATTTTACTACGGCACAACAATTTTCTGCGCTTTTTAACGCCATAAATAGTAATAATGCCAATACGAACGAACGGTTTAATGAATTAACTGAAAAAATAAATACTTTCACTACATCTTTGAGTGAACAAAATGTGTGCTTAAAATCTCTTGAAGTAGAAAATGCTACTCTCCGTAATGAAATAGACGAATTAAAAGACTTGCGTGCCCGAGCTAACCCAAGCACGGAAATGAAAATTACGGGTATCCCTACTACGTCAAAGATACCATTACATGAGCTCACTAACAAAATTTTACATTATATAGAGTTACGTTCATTGACAACTGATATTCTAGAAATACGTGAGTTTAAACTAAAAAACCAAAACTCCTCTAATAAAATGGAAATACAAAATGTTCACTCAAGCGGCGATGATAATAATGCGAGAAATAAGGGGAAAAAAAAGGATAAGATACCGACTTTTTCTTATATTGTTAAATTTAAGTCGTCTAGTATACGCGACCATGTATTAAAAGTTAAGCGAGAATTCGGCGAAATGTTATTTTCCGATCTTTACCAGGGCGCTGATAATCTAATTATAAATTTATATGAAATGTTGCCTTCAGTTGTTCACAATCTTTTGTATCTAACTAAAGAGAAAGCTAAACAGTGCAAATATAACTACGTTTGGACGCGCGAAGGCAATATTTATGTTCGGAAAAATGATAATTCTTATAGAATTTGTATAGTAACCGAAAATGATCTTGATAAATTATTGTGACTGCCCACACATTCTACCTCACTAGCGCAATCCCTTTGTAGACATTCATTTTTATGAGTCGCTCAAATTAATGCAAATTCGATAAAAGATCACCTAAATGAAATCGAAATATTTCTTATTAATAAAAATATCGATACACTGTCCATATCCAAGTCCTGTCTTACGCCCAATAAAGAAGATTCTTACCATATTACTTTACCATATTGAATTTTAATCTAGTTTGCAACGATCGAGGCCTTTTAGCGACTAGTGGCAAACGTACTTATATTCAAGCTGGCGGAGTCGCATGCTATATTCGGAATGGAATTTCATACAAGATACTTAGTGCTCCACAGATAAATAATTTGAATTACACCGAATACCTACTTGTTGATATTAGTTTAAAAAATAATAAGCATGTTCTTTTTGCCTCAATTTATCGTCGACCTAAGGGTAATGTTCTAACGAGCTTTTTTGAGACATTTCAAAAATATGTACATCTCTACTCGAATGTTATTCTAGCTGGGGACTTGAATTCGGATTTGTTAACTAACAATTTCTATGGGCTGCATTTGCATAATCTTATTTCTGAAAACTGTTTATTTCTTGTACCAACTGGTGCGACACATCATAAAGATAGTTCGGATACATGGCTCGATGTTATACTTACTGACTCTTCAAGCAAGTTTCAGTCGTTCGAAAAATCTGAAGCACCATTTATAAATTGCCACGATTTCATAATAATCGATTATAAATTAGATAATCCTATTAATAAGAACATTACAGTGACGTCGAGAGATTTTAGAAAATTCTCTTCAAATCTATTTTCCAACGATATATGTGCTTGTTTGGAGGATATGTGTGAGAGATTCGGTAATAATAATGATGTAAACATTCTGTTAGATGAGTTCAAATCTAAGGCCGTTGAAACACTAAATGTACATGCACCAATTAAAACCCGTCATATTCACAAAAATGCTGCTCCGTGGTTAACTAAAGCAATCAAAGATAAATGTAAATACCGAAATAGACTATATAAAGTGGCTAAACGCACGAAAAACTCATCCCTTCTCTTAGAGTATAAAACATTACGCAAACAGCTTAAAAACGAGATAACTTTAGCTAGAAATACCTATATTACTCGATCATTAGCATCCATTACGGATAAATCTAAATGTTGGAATCTACTAAGTAAATTTGGCCTAGTGAAGAGTCAGTTATCGTCACCTTTGCATATTTTTACTGCCGATGAACTTATTCGCTATTATTCCTCAGTCACATGTTGTCATCCACCTTGTTCAATTACAAAACTTCGGGAAATACTCGCGATACCGTGTGACAACGAGCTTAGTTTTTCTTTTAGACCAGTCGACAGAATACAAGTCCACCAAACAATGTTGTCGTGCCTTCCTAAAGCTAAAGGACGTAGCTGTGATGGACTTTCTCTTTCTTACTTCAAAGAAATGCTATTATTATTAGTCCCTTTTTTTACTAATATTTTTAATATGTCCATATTATCTTGTACATATTCTACAGAGTGGAAAAAGTCACTCATAGTTCCTCTTAGTAAAGTTCCTTCGCCTGGCTCCCTGCAAATACAAGACCAGTTGCTAATTTATCGCATTTTGCTAAAGTATTTGACTCTCTCATGACGCAACAGCTTACTGAGTATCTTGAAGTAAATTCACTTCTTTCTCCATACCAGTCAGGATTTAGAAGTAATTTTAGTACGCAAACGGCATTATTGAAACTTACCGAAGATATCCGTCGTGGGATCGAGAAGGGATTGGTTACAGTCCTGCTACTTTTCGATCTAAAAAGGGCCTTTGACTCCATAAATCACGAGTTACTTTTGAAGAAGCTTAGAGAACTTAACTTCTCTGATGAAGCTATTAGCTGGTTTCACTCGTATTTAACAGGTCGATCCCAAGCTGTGATTAATCTTGATGGTAGTTTATCTGATTTTATGAAAAACTCTTCAGGCGTACCACAGGGTTCAACTCCGGGCCCAATTATTTTTCTAATATTTATCAACATGCTAGTACTAGTCTTAGTTCATTGTAAAGATAATTGCTTACTTTTTGCGGACGATTTCCAATTTTACATACAATGTGAGCCAGCTGAATTTCCAGCTGCGATTTCTAAATTAAATGAGGATGCTGCTGCTGTAGTAAATTGGGTTAAATCGAACGGACTAATTCTTAATGTAGATAAAACGGAAGCCTTGCTTTTTGCATCCGTGCAATATCACATGCGTATTAATAAGAACAATCTTCCACCCATAGTAGTCGATGGTTCAATCATACTGCTCGTAAGCACAGTGAAAAATTTGGGTGTTATTCTATGTGAAGACCTGTCGTGGAATGCCCATATATCCCAAATTTGATCTAGGGTTCACAATGTTCTTTATCGACTAAGATTTAGAGGTAGATGTTTATCAAGTCAGATTAAAACACAACTAGTCAATGCACTAATATTTCCTTACTTTGACTATGCTTGTCTAGTATTTAGTGATCTTTCTCAATATCTTGCTGTTAAACTCCAGCGACTGTGCAACATTGTCATACGATTTATATTTAGTCTAAGACGCGCTGCGACATTGAAACCGTATTATAAGCAGCTAATTTGGCTATCCCTTGCTGAGCGTCGAAAATATTTTTTAGGAGTCACTACTTATAAAATATTAACGGTGTCGAGACCGGAATATCTTCTTAAGTTTTTTTCGGAAATCAAAGATGACACACGACGTTCTGAAAGACCGAAATCTTCAAATTTTGTAATCCCCCTAGCTACAACGAGAACTTATAGATGCACATTTTCTATTCAAGCTATGGAACTATGGGATACTTTTCCTATCGCTATCAGACTTAAAAAGACTGTTGAATCGTTTAAAATGACATTATACGAATGTCTTATAGGATTAGAACACCCATATGTGTGAATAGAATTTAATCTAATTAATTATAATTGTTTAAACTCATGCGATGTACGTTGCGAATATATTAACTGAGAGGCTATTTTTGTTATTAGTATTAATTTGTAATAATAGCTATTTACTATATATATTTTTATACATGTTACAATCATTAAAATGTATTATATTGTTTGTTTGCCATACGGTTATGATAACCTTGGCATGAATAAATTTGTTATCAATCAAAATCTCTCTCTCTCTCTCTCTCTCTGTCTACCACTCTCTCCCCCTCTATCACTCTCTTTCGCTCTCCTGCCTACGAAGCTCCGTTGCTGCCAGTCGATACCGCAGCTACCGGTCCCTCGGCTAGGCGCGGGGCGGGAACCCCGCACGCTGTGCATGCTCTCTTTTTCTTCTTCTTCTTCTTCTTCTTCTTCTTCCTAGCTGTACGAAGCCGCCGGCTTCAGCTCCCTGGGACAGAGGTAGACCCCGCCCGCGCTCTCTCTCTCTCTCTCTCTCTTCGTCTTCCTCGCTGCTTTCACCTACACTCAAGAATCTCGTTTCGCTACAGCAGTCGGGACTAAATAGCGGGGAGCGTCCATTGACGCCTGGCTTATATATATATATATATATATATATATATATATATATATATATATATATATATATATATATATATATATATAGAATAGCCGTCTTATATATATATATATATATATATATATATATATATATATATGGAATAGCCGTCTTATATATATATATATATATATATATATATATATATATATATATATAGAATAGCCGTCTCGCTACTCCAACATTGCGGATTGAGATGCACGTTACGTTTACGTAAATAAACAATAAAAACATTTTATTCTTTATCTACCAATAAATACAATTAATATTATTATGTGTCGGCGGGTAATTACTTTAAATTTTACGGTTTTTTAATTGAATGTTTATGTAAACAAACAATTTAAAAACTATTAATGTCACATTAATTAATTGTATACACGCCCGCCCCCCCCCCCCCCCTCCATATACTACTTGTATAGATACGTTAAATACTTTTAAAAACAAGCATATTAGTAACAAAAAATATTTTTTATGATTGTGTTTAAAATTAATTCAGAATAAACAAGAAATTCATAAAGTTTTAATTTGAATAACTTTATATTATTTAAATTTTATATGAATTAGCTAGAATTTTATCAAAGAATTTTTTTTGGTTGAACATTTTAATAATTTAGAATCCTATTTACATATATATGTATAGTAGTTTTAAAGACCAACTTCATTGTAAATAAATCAGAACAACATTCGCGTTAAATAACCTTTTATTTTATTCAAATTAAGGAATATATTTGTCTTGAATTATATAGAAGAAAATTAAAGGTGACGAATTCAAAATAGGAGTATATTTGTTTTGATTTGTAGAAAAAAATTAAAGATAACGAATTCAACATTCTTATAGCGATAGAGCAAATGATAAAAGTGAAAATTATAGGAGATGGGAATTGTTTATTTTGCTGTTTTTCATATTTTTTAAACAATAATGATAAATTTTATGCTAGTGTACGAAAGAGCATAGTAGAAAATGTCGTTGATATCTGGCATATTTTTAAATTTTTAGTATTAGAAAATAGTTATTATGAAAATGTAGTAAATTGTATAGATTACACAGGCACACAATGGAAAAAAAGTTCTTGTTCCCGGAACCAAACTGGTATATCTTTATGTTTTTGGGGTCGCTGAATCCGAATCCGGTGACCGTTTGTCTCCATCAGGTCAGGTTCAAGGTCATTTAAAGGTCAAATGATGGAAAAATGGTCAAATCGATTAAAATTATTATTCCTATATATTTTGGGGGTCGCTGAAACCAAATCCGATGTTCATTTGATCCGACAAGGTCAAATTCAAGGTTATTTCAAGGTCAAATTTGTTTGTTCTGCTAAACATGAATTTTTCACTGCAGATACCGAAAGAACGGGAAATTTTACATTTAGATATGTATTCAATTTTTTGATAACATAACCCCCAAGGTCATTTCAAGGTCACTTCATGTTGTTGTATGGAGGATTCATATGAAAATTGCAAAAATCAGAAAATGTGTCTTCACGGGACTAAACTACTATGTCAATATGTTTTTGGGGTTTCTGAGTTGGAATTCGAGGTTCGTTTGCTTCCAGTATGTCAGGATAAATTTCATTTTAAGGTCAAATGCAACAAAAATGTTCAAATCTATTCGCATCATCACTCGGTTATATTTCTGGAATCGCTGGAACGTGCATTTATTATCTCACTATTCTACTTCTTCATCGTTTCGCCTTCTTTTATATCGTACTCGTTTATCCTCAAAAGATCTGTGCAAGCGATTTCTCTTGCGTTTTTTTCATTTTTCCGTGCTTTCTCTCTGCAACATCTAACAGAAATCTGCCATCATGTTTTCATCCCATCCACCCTGAAATCTTCGTTCTAGATCTTAGAAATCTTGGTGAAAACGTTCTCCTTCTTCAAAGAGCGTCCGTGGCTCAGTTGATTAAGGCGCACGCTTTAACTAGCAGATATACGCTTGCTCCAGGGGTTAAGTGTTCGATTCCCGGTGAAGGCAAAACTCGGATTTTTTCTGAGTTGTTTTTCAACGGAAAAAGTACCCTGGACTCCGGCTGTTTCGAGGCTGGTTTTTCCTCGAAATTTTCCTTCAGTGTAGTTCCGGAATGGATTTGACCTTAAAATGAAATTTATCCTGACATACTGGAAGCAAACGAACCTCGAATTCCAACTCAGAAACCCCAAAAACATATTGACATAGTAGTTTAGTCCCGTAAAGACACATTTTCTTATTTTTGCAATTTTCATATGAATCCTCCATACAACAACATGAAGTGACCTTGAAATGACCTTGGGGGTTATGTTATCAAAAAATTGAATACATATCTAGATGTAAAATTTCGCGTTCTTTCGGTATCTGCAGTGAAAAATTCATCTTTAGCAGAACAAACACATTTGACCTTGAAATAACCTTGAATTTGACTTCGTCGGATCAAATGAACATCGGATTTGGTTTCAGCGACCCCCAAAATATATAGGAATAATAATTTTAATCGATTTGACCATTTTTCCATCATTTGACCTTTAAATGACCTTGAACCTGACCTGATGGAGACAAACGGTCACCGGATTCGGATTCAGCGATCCCAAAAACATAAAGATATACTAGTTTGGTTCCGGGAACAAGAACTTTTTTTCCTTTGTGTGCCTGCGTTATAGGCAATATGTATTTCCAGGTGGAATTTTTTATAACTGAAATAGAAATTCAAAGGTTTGTAGAGTTGTATGACGTATTTGTGTCTATAAAAGTAGCTGATTCTAATAACACTTGAACAATTGGAAATAACCTAAGTAATTTGAAATTAGAATTGTTGCTTAGTGGTCAACGTGATAGTGGACATTAAGATATTATTAATTGTTTCAATGATGATATTAAATCTATCACTGCAAATTATCAACATAAAAATTACAATTTAAAAAGTAAACTTGAATTTGAAGATAAAATTATTTGAATAAAAAATCAAAATTATCAGTCAATATTAATACAACAAATTTAAATGAAATGAAAAACAAAGCGTAAAATTAACAGACATATCTTTTTTTGGAGATATGAATTACATATGTGAGTTTTGCTCGGCTGTTTATTGGGTGAAAGAAGAGAAAAAATCAACTTGTTCTCATAATGGAAAAGTTATTTTGTCACGTTTGAGTAAATATAATGAAAATTTAAAGTTATTGTTTTATATGATAATACTTTTCGACTATCTATTCGATATTATAATAATTTATTTTGTTTTGCTACATTTAATGCTAATGTACAAAATGATAAACAAAAAGCTATTTATAATCTTAAAATTCAAGGTCAAGTTTGTCATATGACACCTAATATTCTTTTAAATTCTAATAATGAAAAACCTTCTTGCGGTCAATTATACATAAATGACCATGACACTGCGGTTGATAAAAGGTTACAGAGAAATAAAAATCTTTCGAAAAAACATTTAGATTCTTTGACTGAAACGTTAAATCATAATCAATATGCTAAAAATTATAAATATTTACACCAACTTTCAAATATACAAAACTTACCAAATTATAAACTTTACTTTGTTCCAAAAAATGATAAACTAAAACACCAATATAATAAACCATTAACGTCTGAATGTGGCGCAATCATTGTATCAAATTCTGGAATTCCTGATGATTACGACTTATGTGTTTATCCAAACAGTAAATCAGATAATGAAAAAACAATTACATACATAAGTAAATTGTCTCATCACATTGAGCCAATGGTTTTTCCTCTACTGTTTGCGTCTGGTGACTTAGGTTGGAGTATTGGTTATAAAAAACGATCAGATTCTTCTGAAAGTGATTATCTCACACTTTACAGTATTATTCATATAGATTAGCATATCGACCACATAATTGAAATTTTAGTCCAATATTATTTAGTAGAAGATTAACTGAACAATTCTTTATACATGCTTATATAATGATAGAAAATAATACAATGAATTTTTTTATAAATAATCGAAAACAATTACGCATTGTATGTTATTACGGTTTAGTATATCATGTTATGCAAAGTGCTTTAAATATTTCACAAAATTTTGGAAATGAAAGAGTGGGAACTCTTTTTATGTTACCTGCAAGCTATATAGGCAGTCCAAGGTACATGCAACAACATTATCAAATTGCAATGGCGATATACAGATATATTGGTTCTAGAATTGATATATTTATGACAGTAACATGTAATGCAAAATGAAAACAACTTAAAGTAATTCTTAAAAAGTTTCCACCTCGCACAACTACGAAGGATATTCCAAATATTACAGTTAGATTATTTTACGCTAAATTCAATTCAATTTTAGACGATATTGTTAAAAATAAATTATTTGGTGAAGTTATAACTTATGTTTATATAATAGAATTTCAAAAGAGGTCTACCACATGCTCATATTGTTCTGACTTTGCGTCCAAATGATAAATTTCTGACCCCAGAGGCTGTTGACAAACATATTTCAGCAGAAATCCCTAATGATAATAATGAGTTACAAAAATTAGTAATTAAACACATGTTACATGGTCCACAAACAGAAAAGACTCCCTGTTTAAATAAAAGTAAAATCAATTATGCACAAAGAAATTTCCTAAACCTTCTCGAGCATCGACTATATTTAAAAAAAAATGGTTACCCAAAGTATAAAAGAATCAACAACATTTCTCAAAATCATAAATATCGCAATAAAAATAGTAATCAAATAATTCCCGTAGATAATATAAATGTCATATCAACGTTGAGTATTGTGCTTCTATTCAAAGTATAACATATATTTTTGATTACATACACCTTTATGTATAAAGGTGGTAATAAAGCTTTTTGTAAATTGAAACAAATAAACGATAATAATGTTTTAGCAGCATATGACGAAATAACTCAATATATTGATGGCAGATATTTAAGTCCAATAGAAGCAGCTTGGCGGTTACAAGAGTTTCCTTTGTGTTGTAGGAGTCACACTGTAGTTGTATTAGCTGTTCATACCGAAAATAAAAAAAAAATTAATTTTTGGAGAAAATAAAGAAGTAGAACCGCGTGGTTTAAATTGAATAAAATAAACGATTTTGCAAAAAAGATAAAGTATGCCAATATATCTAAATATTATGTATTTAATCAAACAATATAAATCATGGATAAAACGTATATGTGAAAGAAAAAATTACGCAATTGGACGTTTAAACATCGTTTCCCCTAAAGATAGCGAACGGTTCTCTTTTTAAATTAATATTGAATACAGTCAAAGGGGCGCAATCATTTGAAGAACTTCGAACTTTTAAAAACATTTCTTATAATAACTATGAAGAAGCAACAATTGCCAAGGATTTAATAGAACATGATTCTCAAATTTATAATATTTTGGATGAAGCATGTAACGTGATATTGCCTTATCAATTACGTAAATTTTTCGATTGGTTTTTTTTATCAGAAAATATTCAAGGGAATGTTATTTAGTATAATATAAAAAAATTCTTTGCTGAAGATTTGACAGAAAATAAATAACTTTGTGCATTAAATTATATAAATAATATTTTATTAAAGGAAGATATGTCTTGTAAAGATTTTGGTTTACCTAACCCAGATGTAAATTTCTCAAATGAACATAATGATAACGATTTAACTACTATTCAACAAAGTTAAATCATCTTTGAAAAATTGATAGATAATGAAAACAAAATATTTTTTATAGATGGGCTAGGTGGTTCTGGTAAAACTTTTCTATATAAAACATTAATATATTTTTTTCTATCAAAAGAAAGACAAATTGTATCAATGGCTTGGACAGCGATTGCATCTATCTTACTGCCAAAGGGCATGATCAGTCGTCGAACTTTTTGATTACCTTTAGATTTGAGTTGTATAGAAAGTGCAATTTTAAAGTTAGAATTCATTTAGATTATGCAATTGAAATTTTAAATGATATTAAAGAAGGTCTTCCACCTCATAAACTAAATTTAAAAGTTGATGCAATAATTATGTTAATTAGAAATCTTAGTATAACGGATGGTTTATGTAATGGTACGCGTTTAAAAATAACAAAATTATATAAGTACGACATCAAAGCCGAAATTATAACAGGCGAAAGTATTGGAAATAGAATCTTTATTCCTAGAATAAGACCCAATACAGAAGATTCATCATCGTTACCATTCATTCTTTATCGAAAACGATTTCCTATTGTATTAGCTTTTGCTATAATAATTAACAAACCACAACGGTAAAGCTTTGACACAGTCGGTTTATTTATTACAAGACCCTTGTTTTCACGTGGTCAATTATATGTTGCTCTATCTCGCTGTAAAAATCCAAATAATATATATATTCAAAATGAATCTGAAAATTCAACAGAAATTATTAATGTTGTTTAGAATTAAAATTTCAATCGTTAATGTTTTGCATAGACAAAAGTATAGGTATATTACTGCATTACAATATTACGGTAGAACTCAGGAGATTAATATATAAAAGATAAATATAAAAATGCGTTTAAATATCATTTCTGGATCTAAGTACATTTTATTTCAGATGGATTATATGCTGGCTAATATCAATCTCAACGTATTTTTAATCGATCATATACATATAAATTTATGTTTAAAAGATATTTCTAGATATTACTACACTTTCTTTCAGATGCCGAGTACACAATCCAACTTAAATTATGATTTTCAAACTGTGGTTTTATACTATACATCAATATTTAATATTCACCCAAAAAAAGATTAAAATTTATTTCTCTTTTAGTCATAAAATTATTAGTTAAGTTAGTGATACAACTTAACTCGCTATACATTACTTCCCACTAATAACAAATTTTATTAATCATATGCCACCATAGCTAATGATCGACCGATGATGTTACATAACGCGATAAGGCGCATAGTTCAAAATTTCTTTCAGGTGCAGTGCACAGACCAAAATTAATCGCGGATCTTTTTTTAGATTAAAACAGCAGGCGTCAACAAAACGTTTGTTTTGTTTCTTTTAGATTATCGAGTAAGCGAATAATTCACTAATTTATGTATTTTTTGTAAATTACAGAAGAACGGATTATGATTATGATAGGACTTAGGAGTTTAAACGAAGAATAAGACACTTCGGAAAACTGTCTAAATTTATAATCTTAATGTATGCTAAATGACGTATATTAAAAAAAAATTATTCATTATTGTGAATACTTGATACATTCTATGTATACGCGATAACGGTATTCGTGATACTTAAGTACAAATATTGCTTAATTCGATATTACACAACAGCAATATATTTATTATATTTTTATAATTGACATAATGATGTGCTTTATTAAAGCAATTTATTCACAGTAATATAATCTACATACAGTATATTGCTTTAACTGCTTAGGATTTAGTTAAAAACCTTTATTGTTAACACGTTTTTACGTAAAATTCTTAAATTCTTTTCTAAATAAAGTATTTGTATTTAACTAATTAGGATTAATTAATCAAATAAGCAAAATTTTCTACTTTTAGTGATTACTTATTTATATATTTTGAAACTGGGGGTTGGCGAGCGGGGGCAACCCCCCTAGTATATATATGTAGCGCGCACTTATCGCATATACGGAATTCGACTGTTAAGACTGCAACACTAAGAAGCAATCTGCACCGAGCACGAAATCCCGGCTGAGCCCCAAATTTTTGTTAAGGTTTTATTTATTAAACCTTAATTAAATGATTTTATTTTTGTTTTCGGGATTCGGGCTCGGCAGTCCTATACAGGTTCTGGTCGCACGTTATTTTTCTATCTTAAACGATGAAAACGAAGTAATAAAGCGGGACACACAGATCGCTTCTTAATAAATCGAATTAAATATCATCAAATTTACTTCATATTCACTTACCTTGTGGTTGTTCTCCTAGCTCGGGAAAAATTATACTCTTTGAGTTTTTGATCCTCTGATTAATATGATAAAAAGATATTTACTTGTAGATATATGCTTTGTTTGAGTTCTTATTATTGATATATTTTCTTATTTACTGAGACACTTTCTCTCTCATATTGCTATACTTTCACTTTACTATTTCTTAATTAAGCTGAGACGTTGCCTGGTTTTTGCTATGTTACTTTATCACTATTAACGTCCGGTCAACGGGCCTATTCAAACTAGACTGACGAACACTGCCGCAGTCTCAACGCACGTCGGATCGGCACGACGCACTTACCTCCCCCGCTAATGGTGGGACACTGTTGTCGCGTCGTGTCACGCCCATTAGCGGCATAGGTTAGTGCCCGTGTGCCCTCTCAGTGCATGAATAATTGCATAGTAGACAGGAACTCCAAACAAGACATCTAATTGACCTTCGGCTTTCTGTCTTTTTCTAACTAATATTGAGTGCGAAAATTCTAGATTCGTTGCTTAAATTTAAAGAAAATATTAAATAAAAATTAAATTTTAATTCCAGAATTTTCGTCACTTAACAATTTGCAATTTCGAAAATCTCGAAATAACGTTTTTGTATAATGCACATTGACAGATGTATACTAAATTATAAGAACCATAGATTTATAACTAAAATTTTTATAAATAATTTAAATATTATAAATATTACGAGTTTATCAAAATGAAATTTAGTGACCATAACCCTATACCTGTGTTGTAAATTTACCCATAAGAAGAATTCCAAAATTGCAATTATTCTTTTGAATATCATTAGTTAATTAATATCTATCAAATTATGCAGGATAAAAAGTCTTCTATTTGGAAATACACTGCGCACTCGCACTTTATTTATTAAACTCTGGATACGATAAAACTCTGGTTTAATACAATCTGAAATAGTTTTTACAAAAGATAACTCTGAATGTATGAAATACTGATTATCTGGATGTGGCTAGAGAACGGGAAAAACAGGAGAGGTCGCTTTCTCTGCAAGGTCTCGAGCGGTTGTGTGTCCGCGAACGTCAACAAGCACGAAGGGGGATTAAAGAGTCGGGGGCGCCCTCTCCCAGCAGCTTATACTGCGAGGCATGGAGCCTGCTGACGACTCAGCCGACACTCCCTCCCTCCATGTCTCCTACTCCTTACGGGATTCTGGAACATAATAAAACAAAAATTTGTTGACTCTGTATATTTATATGTTCTCTGGTGTTGCGCAAATTAGTTTGTCTCTGTGGTATTTATAAGTGTGAGTGGGAAGATGTTCGGTCATAATATCTGCTTGATTCTCTTTCGTATCAATCCAGTGTACTATTACTTTATCTTCTACTACACACCTATTGATATAATCCTCATGGGTCTCTGCAATATGACTTTTATTCCCACTGATCTTTCTTTCATTTAACTTTCTCTGAATCTCTGTGACATCATCAGCAAAGTTTTTCAATTTGTCTGAGCCATCCGTCTGAGTGCAATTTCCAGCTGACTTGTTGTTGCATCAAATTGAAACCGGAGAATACGTCTTTCCAGTGATATGTCTGATAGCCTTGTTCAAGGATATCAATTGTTGGCAGGCTTCGCTCATGGCAAGGTATTCAGCCTGACAAGTTGACAGCGATACGTAGTTCTATTTATAACTTCTCTAGACTACTGCATTTCTATACAGTTTAATTACGTACCCTCCTGTCGAGACTGATCCTTCACAGTCTCTGAAGTTTGAGTAAGTGAAAGCTTCCAGCTTGTCTCTTTGATCTCTGAATGTTATACCCAACTGAGTAGTTCCACTCAAGTATCTGAAAATTCTCTTCACTTCTTTCCAGTCGTTCTCTGTTAGTGATTGTTGTTTGTGTGACATGTAGTTTACGGCGTATACTATGTCAGGTCTTGTCACTCCTGACAAATAGAGAAAACTACCTATTGCTTCTCTGTATGGTGCTCTGCATGGTATTTCTTCTTCTTGAGATTTCTCTGAATCTTTCAGTTCTCTGTTTTTCATATGTCGTGTCACCGTGGGCGTACTTTGTGTCTTACATTCATTCATATGTAATCTTTCCAATATTTTCTCTGTATACTCTGCTTGATTTAGCGTCATTACTGTGTTTTCTCTGTCTCGGTATTTTCATTCCTAAATATAATCTAGGTTCTCCTAAGTCTTTCATTTGAAACGTTTTGCACAACTTGGATTTAATTTCTTGCAGTTTCTCTGAATCGCTGCTTACTAGTATGATATCATTAACGTACAACACTAGCAGTACAACTTTTCTTTCTTTTCTCCAGGTAAAAATGCATGGGTCGCTTAAATCTCTTTCCAGACCAAGCTTTTTGACTTCTTCTATAAACTTCAAGTTCCATTTCTTGGGACTAATTTTTAGTCCGTATAAAGTTTTCTTTAATCTGCATGCTTTCTTTACTCTGATATTTTTACTTATTTCTAATCCCTCTGGAATCTCTATGTATATCTCATCATCCAGGTCGCTGTTTAGAAAAGTAGTCTTCACGTCTAGTTGAACAGCGTCTAGATCATACTTGTTAATTACTGCCAGTGCAGCTCTTGTCACTAGCATACTTGATACTGGAATAGGTATGTATGTTTCCTTTAGTTCATATTTATGCTTATCTTTGAAGCCTCTGCTAACAAGTCTGGCCTTGAATCTTTCTTGGCCATTTTCATCTCTTTTCTTTTTGAATATCCATCTAGAATCTATGATATTCGGTCTCTTGTTCTCTAAATTAACTTTCGGTCTATTTACAATTTCCCAAACTTCGTTATCTGTTATCGATTTCAACTAGACAAATTCACTGCTTCTTAATAGGTTATTGGGTCACTGTTTAGCTTTGCCATCTGTGCCTAGATCAATTCCTCTTTGACTTCTTCGTCGGTTTCCTATATGGTAGCACATTGAGCTCTGTATATAAAATTTGGATTTCTTTTTGGATTTTCTTTTGCTTTTCTCTTTGGGATTTTTCTCATTGTAACTTCTGTTGGTTCTTCTTGTGCGATTTTTCTTTTCGGTGGTTTGTCAGTTTTAGATTTCGAGGTTTCTATCTTTTCATTTCGTGTTATCTCTGTATTATTTGTTTTCTCTGTTTGCTCTGTATTCTCATTTTCTCCGATTTCTCTGAATTTCAACTCGATTGTCTCTAGTTTGTTTACTATGTCCTTGTATAGTAGCTTTCCATTGCACTTCACGTGTATAGAGTTAAAGAAACTCTGTGTCTGTGGATGCCATAGCAAGTATCCAGTTAGTGTGTATCCCACCAAGATAGCTTTTACTGATCTCTGAAAATTTTGTTCTCTGGAATTGGTATTTTTACATAGGACATGCATCCGAATCTTCTCAGTTCATCCACGTGGTTGTTCTTGTTCGGGTTCAGCATATATCAAGGTATTTTGTAACCGTTTCCCTTGTGTGGAGTTCGATTGTATGTGTGTATAGCGGCTTCGGTTGCTAATACCCTAATAGTTGCTGGCAATCCTTAATCGATCATCAGTGCTCTTATTTTCTTCTGGATTGTTTTATTGAATCTTTTGGCCATCTCGTTTAACTCTGGAGTATATGTTGGTGCGAAATCACTGCTGATTTCTTCTCTCTTCATTATCTCTGAAAATTCTCCACCTGTGAACTCTGTTCCATTTTCAGCTCTGATGTAGCAAACTTTTTTGTGCTTTCCTAATAGATTTGTCATATGTGTCAAATACCTTTCCAAACATATGCCTGATTCACTCTTATGCTTTATACTGTATGTTTTGGCATTCCTAGTATAATCGTCTTTCAGATCCTCTACACATGTACCTAACTCTGTACCGCTCATTTCTTTGAAGTTTTCCTGTCCTATCTCCCTCCCAATCTCAGACGGTCTCTGGATAGTCGTCTCTGTTAAAGGTAACTCAGACTGAAATCGTGACAGGAAATCGTGACTAAATGTGCCCTGATTGTATAATTATCGTAATTATTCTCTGTATTATTAGTGTTCTGAATACTGAAATTTACTATCCAGTTTGGTGTTTCGTACACCCCTGAGATGTATTCATCTGCGGTCTCTTTATCGAATATTTTTAATTTGGTATCATCTAGATAAATTTCATAACCTGCTTCCGCAAACTTTCTTAGCGATAGAAGGTTACCAGAAATATTCGGTGCTGATATTAGATTTGAGAAGAAAATATTTTCATTTTTTGTAATTGATTTTAAATAAAGGTTTCCCTTACCATCTATCTTAATATTAGCGCTTTGGTTTTTGTTCGCGCTCCTAATCTCTTCATTTTTGCTTTTAGTAAAATCTCTTAAAATAAACCCTTTCTTAATTATATGGTCGGTAGCTCCCGAATCTGCTATAAACCTAACATTTTCGTTAATTAAAGTTTTACAACGTTGAACTTTTTACCAGAACTCTGGCCTGGTTTGTTGTATGGTTTGTTATTGTTCCTCTGAAATGTGGTTCTTTTGTCTCTTACTTTACCTCCTTCCCTATCTCCACTTATCCCTTTGTTATTTGAATTGTGTGTTTGTTTTGGGTTATGGTTAAAATTTTTATTATCAGACCTCTGAACAGCATTTGGACATTCTGATGAATGTCTCCCTTGTGTCCCAGAACTGTGTTGCAGTAGTAGAAAAACCATGCATTATACTCTTTTAGAGGGCAATTGTTCTGATAATGCCCCATGCGATTGCATTTGTAGCACTCTATAATAGAGAACTCGGTGCTACTTTCCTCTTTTTTCACTCTCTCTGCACATCTCTGGATGAAGTTATCTAAACGAAGTTTGCTTTGATGTTCTCTGGATTTTTGGATCTATGTGCTTCAATCTGCAATAAACAATTTTTCATACCATCAATCGTCATTATAGAACCTGTTTGATCTCTTATCATATATGCTGATCTTAGCTCTTGGCTAGTGTCAGACACAGCATGATAAAATGCTCCTTTTATTTCTTCTTTTGTTAATGGGGCTGATGCATTGCAACAATCATATTCTCTTAATAGGTTGCGGAACCTATCACAAAAGTTTATCACTTTCTCTTTGTGAAACTTTCTAATGGAGTAGAGTTTTTGTCTTACTGTCATTTCTGTTGTGTTAGATTCTATTTTTCTAATTTCTCTTATTATTGTTAGTATGTTATATGGCACTTTTATTTGTGATAGTTGGAATCTAGACAATCTTTTTGTGATAGTTGGAATCTAGATGATTTATTATGATATCTCTTACTAAGTTTTTCATTTTTATTGTTTTCTTTATTATCATTTACGTATTTCGCTGCGTAATTTAAAATATCCAATAAAACATTCACTGCCAACTCTCAATGTAGTGAATCTAACCATAAATCTAAATTACCTTTAGATGTTAATTTATAATCTCTTTTATATGGACTCTGCTCTGGAAACTTAAAGCTAACGTCTTATTTAATTGTTCAAAAGTTTTGTTCATTCCGTCAATTGATTGTATGTTAAAACCGTTCTCTGGATTGTTTTCTTTTCCTGTGTTTCTATTCTCTGTATGTGACTCTGTCTGTATTTGTATATATAAAATTGTGTATTTTCTAAGGTAGTAGAGTTAATTACGGGAGGGGTTGTTGTAATTTCTGATACCTCATTAATTTTCTCTGAAAGTGTCTGTATCTCTGACAAACAGGTCTGAATGGCTCCTAACGCCTTCTTATGTTGATTATGGGCTGTTTCAAACAAATCAGCCAACTTGTCCATGTTTCTGCATATGGCTTTGAATGCCTCTGTTTGGCATTTCATTACTTTAATTAATTCGGTCAGGACGGGTTGTAACTGACCCTCCTGAAATATGGGCTCTGTAGACTCTGAAAAAACAAATTATTTATGAATGTTTGGACTTTAATTGGCGCACGTGCTATCTCTACGTATTGAGTATAAACACATACTTATGGATCCATATTCTGTTTCTCTGTGTATTTAATTATTAAATTAGGAAAGAAAAAAATGTCTGTGTAAATTTTAATTATATTTCTTTACCTTGATTTGCTTCAATCACTGATACGTTCGTCGATGCCTGCTCTAAATTTTCTCCATTGGCTGGGGCCGGAACTTCGACCGCTTTGTGAATTATCGCCTGAATGTCAGCAGGAGATAACTCTAAAGATGTCTTCTTTTGAAGTTTTCCATCCATTTTCTCTGAATTAGGTGGTGAACCCTGCCAAACATTATTCTGTACTCTGGTGCCACACACATGAATATTAATTTGTACGGCAAATTAACATTCGGATCATATTTGTATTTATGTCTCGTGTTCATGTACTCCCTCCCAAAACCGACTACTCATGCCACGATTTTGTCGTTATTATATGGGTAGGGGCGATCGCATACATTAACACAATTCATTCTTACAGATCCATAAATTTCTTTTTAATTTTTAGGTTATAGTGCGTGATCATGAAGCGCATTGCGAGCTGCTGTGTTTTTCATATTCAACTCGGTGTACAACGCCTTACGGCTCTCTGACGCAGTGTCCCGTTTATCAGCGAGAGATTCACGCAAACACGCAAGCAACACTTCACTACATTGCAAGGCACTATACCGTGATTCAATCCCTCTCTCCCTCTCTCTCTCTCTCTCTCTCTCTCTCTTTCTCTCGTATATCTATATCTATCTATCTATCTATCTCTCTCTCTCTCTCTCTCGTATATCTATATCTATCTATCTATCTATCTCTCTCTCTCTCACTCTCTCTTATTCTGTTGCTCGTGCCACGCTATGTAGCGTACGAGAGAGATAGTAAGAAAGAAAACGATACGCGCTCTACCCTGTCACGCGCCAAGAAGAGAGAGAAGAATAGAGAATATTTTACGCGCGTGCCCTCCTCTCTCTCTCACTCTGCAGAGAGAGAAGAGAGAAAACATGCCTGCCGCACGTGACAGCGAGTTCCGGCCAACACTGGTTGGAACACGCGCTCTATTGTTCTTTAAGGAATTCTCTGAATTTCGACTTTTATGCAACGAACAACTTTTGAGTCAGAAGGCTGTTGGCTAATTCGGCTCTATGGAGGTTCTCTTGAAGGACCGTTATATGGTCCATCATTGACGCTTGGCTTTGGTCTGCCTAAGCGTTTAGCGAAACACTCCACACTACCCTGAGTCCGGCGTGTGGCCCAGCTGTGCTTGGTCTACTTTCAGGTCAATGCACAAGACGCTCTTCGCCTGGATGGCCTTGCAGGCTGCTCCTTTGTGACCGTCCGGGCCACATTTGTAGTAGGCCTTGCTTCTGTTTGGGCCACGACAATCGCACCCTTGATGTCCATAACCCAGACATCTGAAGCACCGCTGGATCCGCTGCCATCTTCTCAGTCGGCAGTTCATTTAGCCGACTTTCAGGCGATTCTTCTCAAACAAGAACTTTGCATTTTCCTGGTCCATCTCTACAATGGCCAGTAGCTGCTCCCTACTCCTGGGCTTGGTCAGCGAAACACTAATCTCACCCGTTGAGACTCCTGCTTCATCAAAGACCTTCTTGATCACAGTGTCCACTTCTTCTTTGGTGGTAAGACTGTCAATGTCTCTGACTTCCACGTTTGTCTTAGGTCTAGGGTCTTTACGATCCCCGTCGTCGATTAGCACCACATGGGAGCTCAAACATGGCAACGTTAAATAAAAAAAAAAAACGATCCCCGACGTGCCCATTACCTTCCTGATGGAGTCTCCTATAGTCCCCAGCTCCTGGTTGCTTTTTGTGCCCAACTCTACCAGGACGTCGCCAGCCCTGGTTTTCCTGATACACTTAATATCAGTCGTTGGACACTCTGCTGTGACCTTTTCGCGTACATTCGTAAGAACGTTCGCGTAGATGACTCCATCGCCAGGTTGAATAAAGACAACCCTGGGTCGCTTCCTAGGCATCCTCCTCCCTTCTTCTTTTTTGAAGGGTTTCGAGAAGCCTGGCTCTTCTTGTTAGCCGGTGTCCTGGCTGTTGGAGGATTGTTTTATTGCGGCTGCTGCTGGAATTGTTGTTGCAGCTGCTGTCGATCCTGCTGTTTGCGCTGCAGCTGTTGTTGGCTCTGCAGCGCTGGATATTTCTGCTGCTGTTCCTGCGGTTTCTTAGCTACAGCTTTCTCTCTCCTCGACAGGACCGGAGGAAAACCGTCGGTCTCCGGGGTACCGCTGGCCCGGCCTTCTCATCAGTGACAGCTGACTCGGCAATATCGGAGTCCACGTCTCGCTGTCACCCTCTCTTACTTTGAGGCCCCCGGCTTGAAATAGCCATGGCTCCCAGAGTGTATGTTAGGCTGTACTCTTCGATATTGGGAAGCAGACGGTCCTTCCAAGAGTCGAAAAGTTCGGCGAGGTAGGGTATGGAGTGCTTGATAGTGTTATTTACTCCGGGCTGCTTCTCCGATGCTTTTCCCATATTTTTGAGGATTTCGTCTTTCACCTTTATGAACTCCTCAATACTTCTTACCTCCCGGCGGCTGAGCTGTTGTGTGCCACCCAGTAGAAATTTTGGAGCAAGCTGCTCCACCACCACCATGGCTTCTGGGCAGGTTTGGGGTTGACCTACCTTCTGGCTGATCACTTGGTTTTGCAGGGATATTTTCTTTCTTGATTGTTAACCGGCTGATCGCGCGTAGGGGGTGAGCCGAAATAGCTGGAAACGGGTGCACCCTTGGATACTTTGATCCTACCTAGATCCCTGAGTCCCGGAGAACACGTACGGACTAGGGCTCGCCCGAAGCAACAGGAGTTCAGATCCCCCTGCCCAATACGCACTTCCTGATCAGGGTTCGAAGCGGCTGGCTTCTGATCCCGCGCCGGAGCTAACCGCCTCGACAGTTCCCTTCTTCATTGCCAATGGGAACAACCGACAGTGGTTCGGGTACTCCCAGCGTATCCCGGCACTAGAACTATCGGGCCGGGCGGTTTTCTGTGCATCTGTCTCACGACCAGCATACCGCCCGAGAGGAGATATTTGAGTATTATGTTGAGTGTATTGTGTGTGGTAAGTATAGGGTAATGATTTTAAATGTAAATTTGTGTAAAGTGTGCTCGGTTACCATTTCGTCACCTTCTGATATTACAACAATACAATAATAATAATCCCTCCATGGTTCCCTGGGTTGACGCGTGGCCGATGCATAGTCTTCCTGGCATGAAGAAGCGCAGTGGTCCTCCTGGTAGGGCTTGTAGCTGAATGACTTGCCAGTTCTCCTGGCAATCAGAAGTTGACTTGATGGTTACCGAACACACTCGGACAATTAATAGTTGTAACTCGTCGTGTAGCACCCACTCAACACTCAACACGCACAAATGAAGACAAAAAGACAATCACACATGACACCGTAATAATACACCAACACCCACTACACCTACAAAAAGCGCCTTTCAATCGGTGGTATCACCCACGCGAGCACGGCTAAGACGAAAGACACAATTTCGGGAAAGATTGTTCGGAGGCTTCATAAAGGGGCATCGTCCGACAAGTCTCGTGAGCGAATCGAAACAAAGAATAATTTCCTCGCCCGGGGGCTCTATAAACGAGTAGCGACCGGGGGGAGTAGAGACCGACTTCTACCCCAGGGCTCTATTATCGGACACTTCTCTGGAAAATGTCGATCATTAAATTCAGAAGTCAATAGAAACGCCAAGAAGCTTAACTTGGTGAACACTACCAAGTGAAAGGCCCTACACACAAGAAACAATCACATACAAACTACACGTAACAAGAGGGTCACGGGGCGCTGCGAGTGCCGTGACACTAGCCGCAAGGGATGTGTGAATGATCGTTGAAGCGCACGTCCCCGCGATGGCTCCCGACGTCAACGCACCGCTCCCATGGGAGTGTGGGGAATACGAATGATGGATGAAGGAGTACGGCTGATGCGGATGCCCATCCCGTTTCGTAGTCAAAAGCGCCCGCAGTCATGAGGGTAGCTGCGAGCGTGATCTCCCCCTCACATCCTGAGGTAACCACGTGCGGAGACGGCCTCGCGCTCTGGAGTATCACAAATAAAGTACGGCTGATTTAATTGCAAACGACATAACAAAGCTTGTTACATCCCAGGTGATCCCTTGAATCACAAATCAACCTACTAGATCCCTATAGAAATGCACAATCCCCTGAAACACCCCAGACTATCTCAAGCCAAAGCTCAGGGAAAGTCGGGCAACCAACAGATCAGGTATACGTCGTAGATGAAAATAGAGCTCTGAATATAACCAAGATGCTCTCTATCATTGAAGATATATTCGGACACTTCAAGCACCAACATAACATTAACAAAGAAGTACAAACTGGAGTTAAAAAAATAAGAAGCCTGCTAGAGGCCTTGGAGGATGACCTCGTGCCATCCACTAATACCAAGCGAAAAATGGGGACGGATGCACAGATGACAGAAAGCGCTAACATGAGTACACCGAAGAGGACGAGGGGCGATCAAACCCCTATTCCATCGGACAACTGGACTCCAAAACAGCTTAGCAAAAGGCACAAGAAAAATAAAGAAGAGCCCAGACCGCAGCACTTTTTCTTGGAAATGTGGGAAAAATGTCCACAAAGCTGCTGGTTGCAACGCCAATCCTAAGTGCGTATTATACAGCATAGATGGAGAGTCCACAGAGGGGGCTAAACATATCCCAGGCTTTAGTGCTTGCGCCAATTTTAAGACGGCTCTGGAATGGGCAAAAAAGAAGAGATTATCCGATTCATATAAGGTAACATGAATCGAAGCAAGACTGCGCACGATCTGCTGGCACGATTAATCCTCGAACAAAGGATAGATGTAGCCATTATCTGTGAGCAGTACGACAGGAACAAAAAAATTGTAGGCAAGTCCAAGTGATTCTCTAGTAAGGCAAAGACAGCAGCCATCTGGATTCCTGACGCTCGAAAGGTGCAGTTGAATACTTCAGTGCTTACTTCTCTTCAAATGCAACTATCGACGAATATAGTGACATGGTCGATAGCCTGGAGGACGAAATTAGACACAGTGGGCAGGAAGGAGCGATAGGTTTGACCAAAATGACGATAAAATCGGGTTGCGGGGCGGTATTCGGGCATGAATGTACATCTCAAATCCGTTCGAATCGAAATCCGATCGGCTCCTGTTTTCGACATATAGTCAATTTACGTATTTTAGCTAAATTATTGATGTAAGCGAATGAGTTGTATCTTAACAATGCATGGAACTTCATTATATAATCAACGAGGATATACAAAATATGTAGATATCATGTATATTATATATAAGTATGATATATTGTGTATATAAATGTAGACCTGGTTATCAAATAAATGGAATGATGTGTATATATATATATATATATATATATATATATATATATATATATATATATATATATATATACAATATACATATATAAATATATAATTTGAATAAGAAGTCATATTTAGGCTGGTGCATTGGATATGTAAGTGTATTATATTGATAATACGTACTTTTCCACAACTTGTAATTTTGTTCAGAAAGTTATTATCAACGAAATAAATCATATTTCTTTATATATTTCCTGAAGAAAATTGAACGACAGCCTTTTTTAGTTTTGTAATATAAGTAGGATCGTGAATAGAGTTGCTTTGTTCCTTTCCCAAAGTTTCAAAAATTTTCTGTGCACTGATTCGCCAGCCTGCTCAGACCATAATCCTAGCCCATCATTATTGTCCAAATATGCAAGGCAGTCTTTTAAGTGCTTCAGAAGTACATGGATTTTTAATGATTCAGAGACTCCAGTGCTCTTAAAAGCTTCCAACAATGCAATCAAATTTTGATCCAAATCAACTCCGGAATTCGTTGTGGAAAAACAAGACTCATCAACCTTGTTCATTTCTGTAAAAGCAAAGATGAATGGCTCTATTTGACTATTTTCGACTTCCCCAGAAATATCAGGTGCTCGACGTTTATCTGCTTCCTTCAGTAGTCGTCGGCAAGCATTGCCTTCAAAAACTCTACCCTGATAATTTTTTTAAATTAAACTCAACTTTGTTGGCCAAAGTTTAGCTTTCTCTTCTCCTAAAAGTAAAACTAGCCCATCCCAAAACAGATGATTGACAAATCCCTGCAGAATATGTAGTTCGGAGATTACACATTTTTGAATCACATAAACATCATCGTTCTCTTCAAAGAGAGGACGGTTAACTGTGCTATGACATTCCATAGCCCTTTTTTATCCTTGCGTAAGGATTCCAATTTTTCATAATCTTTCTTCAAATCTCCATAAGTTTTCAATTTCACAGAGTCATCATGGACCTCTTCAGAACTTGTATCTGTCTCTTTGTGTAAGTTACGTAACTCGTGTAATGTAACGAAATAATAAAGGCAAGGATAAGTTGATGATGCAGTTTGCTGACCAGTGGCCAGCAGTAAAACTTTAAAATCTGAAATGAATCTGAACGGTATATTGTTAAGTTGAGTTAATGAAACTAAAAGTTCAAGATTTTCATAAGTTTCTTTTATTAGAGGAACTACACACAGCAAAATAAGTCTATTAACAGTGATTAATTTAGCTTTCTTACTAGTACTTGCTTCATTACAATCAGTAGTTGCGGCATAATCTTCTGTCAAAATTGACATACAGATTTTAAAAAAACCTTGCCCTCCGTCTGCCATTACTTTTATCTTGGGAATACGAGTACCAATCTGGTTTCGCTTGTCTATGACTGAGTTGAGTAGCTCTTCAGCATCTGCCCAAATGACAGGCCTATTTTCTGTTTTTATCATTTGCAGTGTCGAACTGAAAAATATTATCCTTGTAAATGTCCTCTAACGTTTTAAAGTTTTGGGATATGTTTTTCTCGTAGGATGTAGGAACGGGGTTTCTCCCTGCGCCACTCCTTAAAAAATTTGTCATTTTTTTCATTTGATTGCATGTAGAACCAGTGTTCACTTGATAATTGTCCAAACTTTCAGCAGTAAAAAAAAATTCCTTACTCGGTTTTGGATTCACAGTTACTCTAACTTTGGAGTCAAAAGTATTTAAAGTTATTTTTTCATTATTTTTATCACTGCTTGACCGTTTCCGCTTTAAAATAGAACTCGCAATTTGATTTTGTTGTCGTTCAGGTAGCTGCTCTACTATTTTCATTACATTTTTACCAGCAGCACTATCAGATGTAGAAGCAGTAGCGCATGCATGATATATACCTTCAGCTACTTTCTGAAAGCAAGTTTTGCAAATTTCAAATGACCAGATTCTTTTTTGTGCCATCAAGACCGTTTGTTTCATCAATACAAATGGAAACATTCAGTATGTTTCATTTACCTTTTTTAACTTTTGATGCTGATATCGTAGAGCGAGCTGTTATGCACACGAACAATTACACTCATCAGAAGTTCTAGTTTTTTTAGGCAAAATTACATCTTCATAGTTTGGCATACTCTGTAAAGGTCTTTTTTTTTAAACATTTTTTTCTCTTTCACAAAGTGCAAGACGACAAGAGACGCAAATACTTAATGGAAACTTCGAATTAGATAGATCAAAATCTTCATTTATGTATTTTCGAATCAGTCCTTTATGAGACTTACTTATCAAAAAATCTTGTGATCTTTTTCCTTTGAAACTTATTTTTCTACCACATGGCGCACAAATTTTCATTCTATTCTCCTCATGATTACACTTATGATCCATTTTAGAATGAATGGATTCATAATTCTTTACTGGAAGAGAAGATGCCATATTTATCCGTTAGCCTGCCACTCAAACGTGATCTCTAACACGGAAAATATCAAAACTATCCAAAACGCAACCAAGAAGCATCCAAAATCTGATCGGCTTATATGACAAAATCATCTCTATTATCATAGAAGAAAGCAGGCAGCCAGCTAGCGGTGAGAATCGAAGTTATATATTTTTATATGGAAATTTTGTGTAACCCAAAAATTTATAATTTATATAATATAAATTTATAACACGATAAAGTTTGGATTTAGCTATATATATATATATATATATATATATATATATATATATATATATATATATATATATATATATATATATATAGTATATAGTATATATATATATATATATATTATAGTATATAGTATATAGTATTAGTTTTGTGTGTGTGTGTATATATATATATATATATATATATATATATATATGTGTGTATATATATACACACGTATACATATATCTATATATATATATATACACACACAGCATATCATAAATATATATATAATATACATGATATCTACATATTTGGTATATCCTTGTTGATTATATAAGGTAGTTCCATGCATTCTTAAGCTAGAACTCATTCGCTTCTATCAATAATTTAGCTAAAATACGTAAATTGACGATATCTCGAAAACAGGAACCGATCGGATTTCGATTCGAACGGATTTGAGATGTACATTCATGCCCGAATACCGCCCCGCAACCCGATTTTATCGTCATTTTGGTCAAACCTATCGCTCCTTCCTGCCCACCGTGAGACGAATAGGAGTCGACAACACCATCGTAGCAGGAGACTTAAATGCCAGAGCTTTGGAGTGCGGTATGCCCTACACTAACAACAACAACAACAACAACAACAACAACTACCTCAGCAACAACAACAACAACAACAACAACAACAACAACAACTACCTCAGCAACAACAACAGCAACAACAATAACAACAACATCAACAATAACAATAGCAACAACAACAGCAACAACAACAACAGCAACAACAACAACAGCAGCAACAACAATAACAACAGCAGCAGCAACAGCAGCAGCAGCAGCAGCAGTAACAACAACAACAGCAATAACAACAACAACAACAACCGCTACATGTGGTGTACTTGTCCACAGTGCGCGGGAAAAGAAAATCGTAGCGTGCTGTAGAGGCCCCTACCAACTCCGTAAACCCGCCCAGGGCCTGGGAAGAACTACAGAAAGCCGAATGTAGCTAAAGCACCACCTATGTTGAGACGAAGCAACAGCGCTTAGTGGCGAGCAACGTCGATTTCGTCGGAGACATCCGCTGGTCGCTGCAGGTGAGAATCGGCGGGTTCCGAATTTGAGCACTGTACGAATATCGCGTACGTTAATTGGAACCGTTGTTTTACAAATCGCAAGTGCATGTGGAATCCCAGTGACACCTGTTAATGGGAAGAAGTGCGCACGTAGCCAACGGCAGTCAGTCGCACATTACTGGCAAAATCGTGGTGCCATTCAGGGTAGCGGGAGTAAGACAATATCTTACAGATCTGATAATGCCAGAGCTGAATGGCAAATGTTACTTGAGCCCGGATTTCGCATGTGCATTCGACGTACGGTTAAACGCGCGTGAAGATACACTAATGCTGAACGGCGCTGCCCTCGCATCGATCGAGTTGGCTGATATCGACATTGATGAGCGGAGAATGCTTGAAGAAGCACTCGACAGAGTAGTACCAGACAACAAATGGTCACTCGACTACACGAATCTGGTAGAGTATGACCTCCGCATCGACACCTATCGGCCGATTAAACAAAAATACTATCTGGTCTCCAAATGGATATAAGAGGACATGCCCGCTCAAGTAAGAAAAACACTCGAAGAGAGGATAATCAAGTTCTCGAACAGCGGCTGCTCGAGTCCGGTCGTTATGACTAAGAAAGCAAACGGCACTTACCTCTTCTGCATTCATTACCGTAAGGTAAATGCTGTGTATAAGCACGAGCGCTAACCCCCTTCCATATATGAACACGATCTTGAGTAAACTCCAACGTGCGAGATACATCTTTATGATCGATCTCAGTATCTCGTACCACTAGCTCAAGGGAAAAAAGGATCGTTAGACAATTACAGCATTCACTGTGCCTGGTCTGGGCTTGCTGTACTGGAAACGTCTTTCGTACGGTATATCGGGCGCGCCCGCAGGTTTCCAGGAATTGCTCGACTCCACGATAACTCGTGACCTTGAGCCATACTGCTACTGCTACTTCGATGATGTAATCATCTGTGCAAAGACTTTCGAGGAGTACATACGAATGCTCGAATTTATGATCGAAAAAATAATCTGGGCTCACCATCAATCGGGACAAAAGTGTATTCTGCCGAGAGGAGGTGAAGTACCTCGGAGTGCTCGTAAACCGCGACGGATTTTGTCCAGACCAGGACAAATCGTCTTGATTGTGAAGTTCCCGGCACTATAAACATTTAAACAACTGCGCAGATTTTTGGATATGGCATCGTGGTATCGTAAATTCCTCGTAGAGTTTGCTACATTGGCAGACCCTTTGAATCAGCTGATGGGGAAAGGGAGGAAATACGTATGGAGTGAAGAGCAGCAAAGCTCGTTTAAGCAAATCATAACGCTCCTCGGCTTGGCCTATATTTTACACCGACCGTGCTTCGATCAAGAATACTGCATACAAACTGGCGTTCAAATACAGGGCTCGGGCCCGTGCTTATTCAGTTGATCGAGGGTGAGGAAAGAGTACTCTCTTTCGCTAGTAGAACTTTGACCCCCTTCGAACATAACTACGAAGCGTCCGAGCGTGATGCCTAGCCGTAATTTGGGCAATCAGCTAATTTCGTCCATACGTGGAGGGATACCACTTTAAAGTTGTGACTGATCATAGCAGCTTATAGTGGCTGTGTAACTTGCACAACCCCATGGGATGCCTCATCAGATTAGATCTGGAGCTCCAAGGCTACGATTATTCCGTGGAGCACAGCAGCGTTAAACTAATGGACATGCCTGAGGCACTCTCGCACATGCACAAAGACGAGGCTCTAGCCTGCATTCAGCTCGAAAAACCGATGAGCGACTCTTGATACACGGAGAAGAGAAACCAAGTAAGAGAGAAGCCTCGATTCTCCTTGCAGAAAAGTAGTAGGTGGCCGGTTATATTCTTATCGGCCAGATTACTCTATCGAGAATATTATTAAAGACGAGGATGCATGGAAGTTAGTACTCCCACCGGAGCAAAGGTCGCAAGCACTATACGAGTGTCATAACGAGACAACAGCTGGCCAGCTCGGCCGCCACAAAACGTACCAATGCCTAAAGCTTATGTACCACTGTCCAACGCTGCATAAAGATGCAGGTAAATACGTGCGACACTGCACGATCTGTCAACAGTGCAAACCTCTGCCTTTCATGTCCATGGGAGATTGTAGCCGGCGAGGTAATGGGTCGACAACCAAAAACCCTACGAGGACATGAGTATCTGCTCATTTTCCAAGACATGTTGATCCGATGGATAGAGTGCATTCCCATCTGGAAAGCGAATGCAATTACTATCATAAAGCACTTGAACGATCACGTGTTTTTAAGATTTGGCACTCCAAAAGTATTTTTATCAGACACCGGAACTGAATTCAAATTCTTAAGTGACAGAAACGTGCATCGTACGACACTGTCGCCCTAGCACCTATAGCCAAATACAGTCAAACGAATCAATCGGACCACGAAAACCATGATTAGCAATTTATCGAGAAAAATCACAACACATGGGACGTACGCATCGCGGTATTCGCGTATTCTATAAACACGTCCAATTAAAAATCCTTAAAAACCACACCGGCTATGGTAAATTAAGGTCGGCAGCCAAATGACCCGAAGTCACTGCGCCGAAGGGAATATGCTCAACCGGTCGAATGCGCCGAACAAGAGGCCGTGACTGAGTGGCAACGGCGGATGGAACAAACGTAGCCACAGCCCGCTAAGCAAAGTACTATAATGCTAAGCATCGAGACGTGCAGTACTCCATCGACCACAAGGTGTGGAAAAAAACAAGGTGCAATCATATGCAGTAGAAGGCATAACGAAAAAGTTTGCACCGGACAGACAAGTCCAAACATCTACGAGTTGACAGATGAAAATGGACAATTTCACGGGGAAGCCAACGTGGCCGACGGCTCGTCCTACTACGCAGACAACAGCGACCTGTCGCATAAATTCGAAGGAGAAAAGGAGTCCCAGGCCCCGACGTCCAACGAGCTGCCTCAAGAAACGCGAGAAATAGCGAGCGAGAGCGAAAAGCGCCTGAGCATTATGCCCGCGATACCGTCAACCGAGCGCAAAATGTAAAATCTTCAGCGAGCGAATACTGCCGAACGCGCATACGCAGGCGTCCTAAAGATCCAAAGAGCAAAAATGTAAACGAGCTAGTTAATATATCACCGAGGACAATGCATGCACAACGAGCCACCACTCAACTGGACACGAACGTCGAATAACATCATAATTTTACGCGACAGTTTGGTGATTACCCAGGCGTCGCGGTCCGTTCCGAGCAGCGAGAAAATCAAGAAAAAGGAGCCCGAAACAACGGCCAAATGAATCGGCCGAAGTCGTACCTGATCCCAGCAACAATGAGGGAATACCAGGGAGAACCAGGGCGCCGAAAAACGCCGTGGGGATCGCGAAAAGGCGGCCGATCGAGAGGCCATGGATGCCGAGCGCCGACGAGCAGCTCGAGAGGCACAGGGCCGAAAAGAAAGGGAAGCGGCCGAACGTACTGTCAGAAGAACTCGAGGAGCGCGCACGCAAATCGAAGTGGCTAGCGGTCAAAGCAGCGACGGTCGAGAGAATGTTCGGTCGAGCATACGAAGAGGCAAGAAGGTTCGACGCTGAGTTTACGAAGAGGAAAATAAAAAAACGTCATACCAGGGTAGCTGGAAGACATTTCTCGGAACCCAGACCGAAATACCCGATATGTGAAGAGCCAGGGATGACAGATCTCGAGGACTACTCGAATTTCGACGTCCACGGATCGGATCTACACTACGGTCACAAAAGATAAGCCACTCAAAATTTACATCACCCTGCTAGTACGAGGGTAGTTCAATAAGTTTTTAGAATAAAGTATAAAAACAATTTTTTTTGGGTAAATTTTTTTTTATTTTTCAACATAATCTCCTTGGAGCTCTATACACTTGGTCAATCGCTATTTAAGTTTTTTTAATCCTTCAGAAAAGTGCGTTTTCGGAAGTTCCTCAAAATAAGCACTTACAGAGGCAATGACGTCTTCGTTGTCCGTAAATCTCTGTCCACCGAGCCATTTTTACAAGTTTAGAAATAAGAAAAAGTCACTGGGGGCTAAGTCTGGTGAATACGGTGGGTGTTCGACCAATTCGAATTTTAGTTCTTCAATTTTAGCCATTGAAACGAAGCATGTGTGAACTCGGGCGTTGTCGTGATGAAAGAGAATTTTTTTATCGCCAAATGTGGTCGTTTTTTTTAATTTCTTCTTTCAGCTGCTCTAATAATGATGCCTAATACTCACCAGTAATTGTTTTACCCTTTTCCAAGTAGTCAATAAGTATAATTCCACGTGCATCCCAAAAAACTGTAGCCATAACCTTACCAGCTGACTTTACGGTCTTTGCCTTCTTTGGAGCTGGTTCGCCTGTGGAAATCCACTGTTTGGATTGTTCCTTTGTCTCAGGAGTGTAGTGGTGTATCCATGTTTCATCCACAGTCACAAATCGACGAAAAAATTCCTCAGGATTCCGACTTATGCGCGCCAAAGGAGCCTCAGAGGCGACCACTCTATTGCGTTTATTCTCAGCTGAGAGCAAACGCGGCACCCATCTTGCCGATAGCTTTTTCATGCCTAATTTTTCATGTAGAATTGAAACAACTGCACCTATAGATATCCTTGTGGCCTCAGCTAACTCACGCACTTTTAATCTTCTATCCTTCAACACCATATCGTGGATTTTATTGATGATTTCGGGAGTAGTTGCTTCTACGGGCCTTCCTGAACATGGTTCGTCACTTATTGATGTACGACCACGCTTAAATTCATTTACCCAGTTATAAACCGTTGCTAAGGCAGGGGCAGATGTGCCATGAACTGAGTCCAATTCATTTTTTATCTCATATGGAGTTAAACCCTTTAAATGAAAATGTTTAATTACCGCTCTATAAATATATATATATATATATATATATATATATATATATATATATATATATATATATAACTAAGAAAATATTTTTTCTATGAATCTATATATTCATAAAATAAAATTTATTATTATGATTCTATGACCAACTCTTTCAAATTGGTATGAAATTTTTTTTCCTATGTAGTCTCGTTTTTTTTTCTTGGCTCATAACTCGCCCGTATAGCCGGAGAATGTGCAGAACTGGACCGCCTATTCGGCTACCAAGCGTCTGGGGGAGGGGAGTTGTGACGGTTTTATTGCTCATACAATTATAATGCATTCAACATTTAATGTATTAATAGTTTGTTTATTACAGCAAACATCAGGGAGATAGATAAATAGGTAGATATACTTTTTATTCATCACTATGGCAAAAATCTACAGCTGCATATACATTTAAGTTAAAAATAGTTATCACATTATCAGTCATTGCACTTTAAAAGTTTTGGATCGCTATCACAGGTCGTCCATTTATAGTCTAACGTAACATAATGTAGCCAGTACTAGCACGTATCGTTTCGTCAACTTAATAATATATAAATAAATAGATAAAAAGTAATATATACACATACACATTTATATTTCACATATATCTATAGCGTCGAATATAAAAAACCTTCTATTCTTCCTCCATTCTCACAATCATTCACGCTAATAATTACACTCACACTTCAAACTTAACACTTAAAATAAATTAAGGGGGCAGGCCTGGGTTAAACCCAACAAAATACATTTTTCTCCAAGTCTAAAAAACTTTTTATGTTTAAAAGCAATCATTCTGAAATTTTTTATGTCACTAAAGCATTATAATATCTTAAATTTTACCGTTGTAAAATTTCAGAATCTTGACCCAACATGTCACAATCAATCACTGTTTTCAATACCATATTTATTAAAGGAACTTTAATCCTCACGATTCGAGGTGACATGATGAACGAAAATTTTTTTTCTACGGTTATTCAACTTCTTTTGACATGTATTACAAAAACAGCATAGCACTTATTTGTTAAAAATTTTTTTATTATTTTTTTTTGAGTTCTAATAAATTTTTTGGAAAATATGAAAAAATTTTATCAAAAAATTGATTGGAACTCCGAAAAAAAATAATAAAAAAAAGTTTAACGAAAAAGTGCTCCACTCTTTTTGTAATACATGTCGAAAAGAGTCAAATAACCGTCGAAAAGAGAATTTTCGTTCATCATGTTACCTCGAGTCGTGTGAGGATCAAAGTTCCTTTAATAAATATGGTATTGAAAATAATGATTTATTGTGAAATGTAGGATCAAGATTTTAAGATTTTGCAACGGTAAAATTTAAGATGGTGTTTTGATAGTATAAAAATTTTCAGAATGATTGCTTTTAAACGTAAAACGTTTTATGGACTAGTGAAAAAAGTCTTTTTTGGTTTTAACCCAGGCCTGCCCCCTTAAGACTACACAGAAATGAACGAAAAACAATCACAAGCGGTTTGACGTGAGCCGCCGGCCTATGACTATTCACTTTTGTGGAGTCTTGTCGCCGAGTAATTATTTGAGGCGACAACCTAACTTCGTTTTAAAATTACATAGTAATGGCAGACACCTTACACTGCAGGGGAACAAGTTCCAGAGGCGTGCACCCTGGGCCCTAAAAGAACATAGGCCCTTATCAGTGCGCGACCCCGGAACTGAGAGCTCTATCATACCCCCATATTTATATATATTATAAAGCAGCACATGAATTTTGTAAACGTTGCAGTCGTATCTCAAGTTCATCTGACACATCAAGATAAACTACTGAGGAGTATTCTAGGTGAGGTAATACCAATGCACATGCCAACTGCTTATGAAGTGCCTCAGTATTGGATGAACAGAAGAATTTCAGGCTATAGAGAGTTCTGTTTACCTTCCTGCTAACCGCATCTATTTGCGGCTTCCGCGTAAGGCCTCCGTTCATTACCACACCGAGGTTAGTGACTACGCCGACAAAGGACATGAATACGCCGTCATGCACCTCAATGCCCTGCAAGTCAAGGCTCTGGATCTGCTTGATGTTATGATCAGAACCAAAGATGATTGCCTGTGTCTTGCTGACATTGAGTCGCAGATAAGCTGACGAGGCACATTACGACACTGCACGAGCTATGGTCGACATGCGATTGATACCCTCTCGAAGATTCCGCAAGGTCACCTGCGTGTAGATTCAATTGAAAGCGTTAAGCTGTGTATTGCTGGTAATGAGCTTAACGCATTATCAATTGCATCCAATCTATTTTCAAGAGAAGCATTGTGCCTAGTAAGCGCACTGTCAATGTTTTTAGAGATTGGGTTGGCATACTTCACTAGAAACGAGACCGTTGTTCTCTTTTTAATCGAGGTTGCGTCGAACATTCACAATAGCGACGCGTTTAGTGCTTTCACGCTGCTGTTCTGCATCCCGAACGACTGCGATGCGTCCTGTCCTCGCGATGAACTCTCCGCCCCCATGGCCATAGCTTCTCTCGGCGATTCTCCACTATGCCCATCTACCATGCTGTAAATGGGTGAGCCTTCTAACGTCACTGGAGACGACGACACCAATCGGTGCTTACTATTGACGGAGGCGGAGCGTAGCCATGGCAACGCAGAAAGCGGGGAGTTGGTGAGTGCGGCCCTGCGTATCGGATTGGCCCGCTGTGCAGCCCTCGGCGTCTTATTGGCTGGAGTGGACAAGTCTAGCTCCTTCCCTTTCCCACACGCAGCGGTGTTGCTTTTCGCGCATGGAAGAGAGAGAGATCAACCGGCTCAAGGCGCATTATCGTGCGTTTGGTAAGAATGAGATAGGGACAGTAGAAAAGACACAGAAATGATTCGAGCGCAATAGCCGCGACGCGTCACGGAGGGCTAGGCGAAAGCCGTCCTTCGTGCGCGCTATCAGTATCGCTTCGCTCTCCCGGCACGAGATACGCTCTGCGTGACGTATACTGCGGGCGATATCACGACTGCCGAAATAAACGAGGCTGTTAAGTAACGACGCGAGAAATGAGATAGCGATCCGGAATCTCCAACCGATACTTGTTGCGAGGGCTATCTACGAATGAGCGACTACGAGACCGGGCCGGGCTAGAATCCCCTGTAAGTCATCTATCCATCTCTCTCTTACGCGATACGTGCGAGACTACGTCCTGCTCTCCTCTTTCCCTTTGATTCGCCGTATTCAATACAGCAAGTATCAATTCTAAGTGTAATTGATTTAACTGCTAATAAAAGCCCGTTCTAGTTCGATTGTAACTGACGAGTGTTATTCTTGAAATTCTCTCTACTTTGAACTGCCGCCACCTACGCAGGCATACAATCTATGTACATTATTAGTGTTCAGCTGAATGCCAATCTAAAAGAAAGCACGATCTCCGGTCGTGCATGCTGATCGGTGAAACACGATGGGGACGGCACGCCATGCACCTGCAGCTTTTTGCACGTGCAGCAGTGGGCTACACACAGCTGGTACAGCCGCAGAACCATATAGCTACAAAACTATCACACCATGACCTTATATTTTACCTTAGTTGTAAATTTAGCTATACGAATAATTCCAAATTCGCAATTATTTTTCTGAATATCAATTAGTTAATTAATAACTTTTAATTCCGAAACTTTCGATATACTGTTTTTTATCAAGCACTCTGATATATGTAAACTAAATTGTAAAAACCAAAGATTTTTAAGAAAATTTTTATAAATAATTGAAATATTATAAACGATTGCAAAGTTGTTAAAATGAATTTTATATGCCATGACCTTATACCTGGTGATAAATTTAGCTACACGAACAATTCCAAATTCGCAATTATTCTTCTGAATATTAATTAGTTAATACATTTCTTGCGATTTCAAGAATTTCGAAATATTGTTTTTGAATCAAGCACACTGACATATCCCCGTATAAACGAATGATTGTAACAACTCGCAGAAATTCGCACGTATCCCTTGAGTTTCGAACACATGCCTATGGCGCTCGTAACGCTTCAAAATCAGTGAGGGGTGATGAGAGATAGAGTCACTCGAGCTATCGTGGTACAAAAACAATTCAACTCTACGACATTTTCTTCTCTTTTTTAAAAAAGATAATTTTATTTCTTTAAGATATCAAACAGTACAGTTCTATATAAAAATAATATTAAAAGTTTTGTTACTAAGGTTGTATTTATCCTACGGGGGCTCATTTTGTAGCTTTTAGCGTATCTCTTAAAATGGATTTTGTTTCAAATCGATTAATCAATTTTTTTTATATTTTATCAAAACAAAAAGGTAAGTAAAAAATCAAAATTTTCTTGCCTACTTTCAAGTTCACACATTTTTATGGGAAAAATTCCCACAATATATCTAAAAGTGGGGTTTTGAAGCTTGTTCAAAGAGCTTTCGAATGCATTGTTAAAATAATTTTTTTCATAATTACCGTAGGAGATACAGACGTTTGAAAGAATAAAAACACCTTTTCTACAATAATTATTATCCCGCTACCTTTGACTCATACGAGAAATTTTTACTTGGAAAAAATGTGTGTTATAGAGCATAGAATCAGTCTATATTTTCTTATATATATATATAAAAAAAAAAAAAATTTTATGATCTTGTTATGAATATGAATGTATATGAAGCCTAAAGAAATCTTCGAATTTATATAAATACCGCATAGTTACCACCAGGAAATCTATTTTTAGTTTCTTGATAAGTAATATATAAGCAAATTCAATTAATCAACAACATTGAATTCCTTAGGAATCATCAAAATACGATCTACAATATGAAATCGGAAAGAGCAATCACTTTACTCTGAGCGTAAAAATGTTTCGAAAAAATATACAGTATCAAGTGAGCATCCCGAATATTCGTAGAGTCTTCTTCGAAGTCTCTGCAAATACAATGACCTTCATGAATTTTAATTAAAAAAAATTATTCTTCTCCATGTTTTTTTTTCTGAAAATATAAAGTAAATAAATAGAAGACATAACTGAAGAATTCTGGATGTTTTCAAATTTCTTTTCATGCAGTTATATGTATGATATCAATATAAGAGGTACAAAACTATTTAGAATTGTTTTTTCTATTAAAATATAGAACTTCAGCTGATTTATTAACAAGAATATCACGGATAAGCTCTGAAATATATTGAAAAATCGAGTTTATTCCGGATTCCTCCACGCGATGATTTTCATTTTGGTCGCAAAATACTCGTAAGAGTTCATAGAAATAATATACTCGAAAATCCGAGACGGGCCGACACTTTTGGGTTCAAGTTCATCCAAGACTATTGTGCAATTCTATTTGTTCTTATTAAAAGGCGGCTCCAAATAAATTGGTTCTTTAATGTTTATGATTTTGTACATTAATGCGGCCATAGAGACCGCATTTCTGAAGTCAAGTTTGGTCTACTCTAATTGCACTCTATAGCGGGTAATGCGCTCAACCTACCTAGCATATAAGACGTAACGCACACATGAATTTTGCAGTCTTTGCAGCCGGATACGTTGTTCAATGCTTGCTGCTCCTGAATCAATTAAGCCACTATCTCAGATATGAGTTAAGGGGTTCCCCAGGATCTTCGTTGAACTCTGTATCCTCCAGCGGCTCTGCAGCGTCAGCTGTGGATATTGCAGATTAAACTGTCATCTGTGTAATGGGTTCGACAGATGTCTGGATCGACGACTCAGATTCGACAGTTGCCTGTTCTGGTTCTATAGGCTTGACTGTTGGTTGTATTATCTGTGGTTGGTTTTCTGAGAAGACAGACGTCCTTGTGTTGTTCATAGGAGTGGCAGTGATCTCGTCTATCTACTCCCTTGTGCGTTTCCCGTGCACTCTGGCCAATACTGTTTAACGAATCCGGGCCATGCGCAACCGAAACATGAAACATTTGTCCCGGGTCCAGGCTCCTTATTCCTATATTTTAGGGTTGGATACTGGACTCGTTCTTTAGGCCTGAATGGCGGGCGTTTGAGGGACTTTTTGGAATTTACCGTAGGTCTAGACGGAACTTCAGTCACTGTGTCTTTAGGTGTGACGGGTTTGACTGAAGCTGACGACTATTTGAATTTGGTGTAGAGAATCTTTTCGATCGTCCCGACTATATCTATCTGCGGTGTCAAAATAGAGGCCACAACACTTTTATTCTGTTGTGCTACTATTTTGTTAGTCTTGCTCGTCCTACATGCAAACTCTGGCAGCATCGATTATTCTGATATTGGAGTCGTCCTAGACAGGTTAGTAACATTACTTCTCCTTTCTTCTTTCTCAGCTTTTTTCATAAAAATATCGACATCTTTTATTGTCTCTCGATCGAATTTTCCGTACAATTGTAACAGCATGTTGTCGTACAACAGATGAAGCTGTTTTAACTCGTGTTAATGTATACTACATACGTTACGGAACAAATGATCGACAAACGATCGATGTAAATCGAACGCACCCTTCTATTGTAAAGGCTTTCGCACAAAAAAGAGAAACAGGAACAAATATGCGGAATATGAAGAAACAAGATCGCTGTGTGTTGTTGTGTGTATGATTCTCTATTTATAGCCTACTGTAAACACAACTAATAAAAAAATCACAACACATGTAAAGTCCAAGAACAAGTACGTACTTGTAGTATTACAGTAAACAACGACACACAACGACTTGTTCCTTCTTGTTTTTTGTATTTGTTCAATGTTCCTTTTTAAATGCGAAAACCTTACTAACTATAACAATTCGCAGCTCACATACAGCAGCCTTTCTACAATACAATGATATTCCGTTTTCGCATTCTGTGAGTTCTATTACGTGGATTTCACTGTTTTGGTCCTACACCTAATTGGTCAATTAGGAACTTCAAAAAAAAAAGAACGAAAAATAAATCTAAGGAAGAAGACCTGATAGACAATAAAAAACAACCTTTAATTAGACTTGTTCTTAAAGAAATTCAAAGAACGCGTATTATTAATGCTTATATGCCATTGGTTGTGAGCCCTTGTTCTTTATATTTATTTCTATTTTTTCCATATTGCATAGAGCTTTATGTTTGACATGTTTTTGGGATGGCTAATTTGGTATTAATAATCAAATATACTAAATTTTGATGGGCACTATTCCTATAACTGAAATAACGCGTGCTGCATAACCTGATCAAAGGAAAAAAAAAACTTATATTTATTCATATGTAATTAACATAAATAATCTTTTTAACTAAAAAGTCCGAATGTTTCATACTTCAATACAAGACATTATTAGAGAAAAAGTTACCCTACATGTGACTCGAATCTAAAACCTTTGGGACACAAAGCCATTACCTTAACCACTACCGTAGTAGCTTTAGTTGGAAGAGTAGTATACGATTTGCGTCAAGTTCTACCGACAGACACCTTGTATATAATCACATATAGTTATACATGATTATGTATACTTATCTATAAAAAGGTTATACATTAACATGAAAATTTTACATAGCTATATATAATCATATAAAGTTATATATAATCAAATATAATTACGAGGGTAGTTCAATAAGTCTTTAGAATGACCAACAGATGGCGCGCGAATCGCTCCGAATCATCTGTTTTCAGTCAGCACCACTCCCGACTAGATATATGGTGCAGTCACAGTCCACATCTTCTGAGTTTACGTGTTTTTATAACCAATTGAAAAAAAAAATTGCTTGTTAAGAAAAATGGAAAAAAACGAGTTCAGAGCGGTAATTAAACATTTTCATTTAAAGGGTTTAACTCCATATGAGATAAAAAATGAATTGGACTCAGTTCATGGCACATCTGCCCCTGCCTTAGCAACGGTTTATAACTGGGTAAATGAATTTAAGCGTGGTCGTACATCAATAAGTGACGAACCACGTTCAGGAAGGCCCGTCACGACAACGCCCGAGTTCACACATGCTTCGTTTCAATGGCTAAAATTGAAGAACTAAAATTCGAATTGGTCGAACACCCACCGTATTCACCAGATTTAGCCCCCAGTGACTTTTTCTTATTTCCAAACTTGAAAAAATGGCTCGGTGGACAGAGATTTACGGACAACGAAGACGTCATTGCCTCTGTAAGTGCTTATTTTGAGGAACTTCCGAAAACGCACTTTTCTGAAGGATTAAAAAAACTTAAAAAGCGATTGACCAAGTGTATAGAGCTCCAAGGAGATTATGTTCAAAAATAAAAAAAAAATTTACCCAAAAAAATTGTTTTTATACTATATTCTAAAGACTTATTGAACTACCCTCGTATATATGGTTGTATATAAGTATATATATACTTATATAATTGTTCTTTTTTTCATTTTTAATTTCAACGAGTTCGGACTCATTTTACATATAGCGGAGAGTGAGGCAGGACTGGCCGAATAACTTTGAATTCGGTGGGATAAAAAAGTAATTCAATTAAAAAGAGAGTTTAAATCGAAATTTACTTATTACTCCTTTAAGAAATGAATGCCATAGTCCCTAAATACTCTAAAAGTACTTATTATCTTCTTATACATTACAAAAGTAAACTACCAAACATGCCCCGCGTATTTCATTACCGGGGCAATACTGGGATACAGATGGGGCGTGTTCGGCACAGACTTGCAGAAGAAATTTCAACCAGTTATACTAGGTTAAGTTTTAGATACAGTCAGACCTCGAGCATTATTACAAGTCAGAACCGACGTACCAGGACACTGTTACTGCCACGTCAGCCAATCAGATTGAAAGGCCAGGCCTCGAAGTAGAAAAAATGTTGAAAGATGTAAATTTTAACGTGAAAATTCTCTGAATTTCCGTATCATACTCAAATTGTTGAGCGGACTGTAAAACTGCTTACTGAGGCTGCGGAAAAAGTATTTAGAGCAGAAAATCGAGATGGATTTATTAGATCAACCTTAGCATAGAGAAAACAAACTTCCCGAAAGCTCCAGCCCCCGAAACAAACGACTCGCAATTTCTCGGGCGCTGCACAAAGGAACCAACTCGCGCTAAATCCGAGTGCGCGTGCACACAATGCAACTATCAATGGAGAACTGCGGTGCGATCCAAAAATCTTGCGCTGCAGCCGATGCGTGGGTATAAATGGAAAATAAATATAGACCCCCCCTGCGAGACAAAGGGACAAAGGGGAGGAAGACTCTCGGTAGGTATGAGAGAGAGAGAGAGAGAGAGGGGTAACGTGACCCATGGGGCAAAATGAACATTTTGGTCATTTAAGAGAAAATGTTTTGTTGATAGTCCAATTCTATTTTGTTAATGTCACATGAAAGTACAACATTGAATGTTGGTACAGTGGAAATAAGACTGTGCAGAATTTTATCGCGTGAAAGTGGTAATTTTACTCCAATGTTTTTGTCCCAATTTTTTCACATAAAAGTGAAACTAAAATTAGCGTTACCGTAATCAAATGGAAACTTAAATTAAAAGCTGTGCTGTTGATATTTGAATCCAATAAAGATTTTAAATCGGTTTAAATAATAAAGCCTTTAATATCCAAAAAATGATAACAAGAAACGAAATAAAAAAGAAAGAAAAGAGTAAAATAATATAACTGCCATTGACGGTCTTAATCCGGTATGCAAAAATAGGAATGGTTTTTCTAATAATTATGTTACTGTTATAATACTTTTATGGCTATAGATAGTAAAAAAACCGTATATACTTTAAAAGTATTTAAATTATCTGACAGTTATATACTTTATATACTGCCAATGATTTTAATAATATGAAAATGAAAAAATATTTGTTATTCAAAAATCAATATATTTAGGTGGTTTAAGGGGGCAAGCCTGGAATAAACCTAAAAAAATTTATCTTTTTTTTTTCGTGCCTCTAAAGCGAGCGCAAAGCAGCTGTTTGCAGGCCGACAAAAAGTAGTTTGCCGGCTCAAAACAAAAAAATTTCGTCCAGCGTGCGAAAAGAGAGTACTTTTCGGTCGTCGGGCGAAAATACTGTACTTTTCAAACGCTATTGGGAAAATTTGGAAAAATTTTGAAAATTTGGAAAATTTTGGACAAATTGGAAAATTTTGGAATATTTGGAAAATTTTTGAATATTTGGAAAATTTTTGAAATTTGGAAAGTTTTGGAAAAAAGGGAAAATTTTTGAATATTTGGAAAGTTTTGGAAAAAAGGGAAAATTTTTGAATATTTGGAAAGTTTTTGAAAATTTGGAAAATTTTTGAAAATTTGGAAAATTTTTGAAAATTTGGAAAATTTTTGAAAATTTGGAAAATTTTTGAAAATTTGGAAAATTTTTGAAAATTTGGAAAATTTTTGAAAATTTGGAAAATTTTGGAAAGTTTGGAAAATTTTGGAAAGTTTGGAAAATTTTGGAAAGTTTGGAAAATTTTTGAAAATTTGGAAAATTTTTGAAAATTTGGAAAATTTTTGAAAATTTGGAAAATTTTTGAAAATTTGGAAAATTTTTGAAAATTTGGAAAATTTTTGAAAATTTGGAAAATTTTTGAAAATTTGGAAAATTTTTGAAAATTTGGAAAATTTTGGAAAAAATTGGAAAATTTTGGAAATTTTGGAAAATTTGGAAAATTTTGGAAAATTTGGAAAATTTTGGAAAATTTGGAAAATTTTGGAAAATTTGGAAAGTTTTTGAAAATTTGGAAAATTTTGGAAAATTTGGAAAATTTGGAAAATTTGGAAAATTTTTGAAAATTTGGAGAATTTTGGAAAATTTGGAGAATTTGGAAAATTTGGAGAATTTTGGAAAATTTGGAAAATTATGAAAAATTTTGGTCAATTGTGAAAATTTTTGATAATTAATTCACTTTTACACCAATTTGACGAACAACCGCAGTAAACACCTGCTCTAGAGGCATAAAAAAAAACGCAAAATCAATACGTATATGACAAAAAATACGGCGTGGGCCTTGTGGAAAAGTATTTTTTTGCCCTTATGTTATTGCAGTACTCTTCTTGGGCTCGTGCTTGCTCCCCTCGCCTCGTACTGCGAAAACCACACGCGGGCAAAAAAAGACTACTTTTCACCCTAGGTACACAATATACAATTATATTTAAAAGGAATTATACTGAAAATTTCTGTGTAATAAATAATATCTTGATCCTACAAGTCACAATAAATCACTATGTTCAATACCACATTTATTAATACTACCTTTATCCTCACACGACTCTAGGTGCCATGATAAAGGAATAATTTTCCAAAATTTTTCCAAAATTTTCAAAATTTTCCAAGTTTTCTAAAATTTTCAAAATTTTCAAAATTTTCCCAATAGCGTTTGAAAAGTACGGTATTTTCGCCCGACGACCGAAAAGTACTCTCTTTTCGAACGCTGGACGAAATTTTTTTGTTTTGAGCCGGCAAACTACTTATAATATAGATAAATTTTTTTAGGTTTATTCCAGGCCTGCCCCCTTAAACCACCTAAATATATTGATTTTTGAATAACAAATATTTTTATCATTTTCATATTATTAAAATCATTGGCAGTATATAAAGTATATAACTGTCAGATAATTTAAATACTTTTAAAGTATATACGGTTTTTTTACTATCTATAGCCATAAAAGTATTATAACAGTAACATAATTATGAGAAAAACCATTCCTATTTTTGCATACCGGATTAAGACCGTCAATGGCAGTTATATTATTTTACTCTTTTCTTTCTTTTTTATTTCGTTTCTTGTTATCATTTTTTGTATATTAAAGGCTTTATTATTTAAACCGATTTAAAATCTTTATTGGATTCAAATATCAACAGCACAGCTCAAGATGCTAAGGTTGATCTAATAAATCCATCTCGATTTTCTGCTCTAAATACTTTTTCCGCAGCCTCAGTAAGCAGTTTTACAGTCCGCTCAACAATTTGAGTATGATACGGAAATTCAGAGAATTTTCAGGTTAAAATTTACATCTTTCAACATTTTTTCTACTTCGAGGCCTGGCCTTTCAATCTGATTGGCTGACGTGGCAGTAACAGTGTCCTGGTACGTCGGTTCTGACTTGTAATAATGCTCGAGGTCTGACTGTATCTAAAACCTAACCTAGTATAACTGGTTGAAATTTCTTCTGCAAGTCTGTGCCGAACACGCCCCATCTGTATCCCAGTATTGCCCCGGTAATGAAATACGCGGGGCATGTTTGGTAGTTTACTTTTGTAATGTATAAGAAGATAATAAGTACTTTTAGAGTATTTAGGGACTATGACATTCATTTCTTAAAGGAGTAATAAGTAAATTTCGATTTAAACTCTCTTTTTAATTGAATTACTTTCTTATCCCACCGAATTCAAAGTTATTCGGTAAAATGAGTCCGAACTCGTTGAAATTAAAAATGAAAAAAAGAACAATTATATAAGTATATATATACTTATATACAACCATATATACGAGGGTAGTTCAATAAGTCTTTAGAATAAAGTATAAAAACAATTTTTTTTGGGTAAATTTTTTTTTATTTTTCAACATAATCTCCTTGGAGCTCTATACACTTGGTCAATCGCTTTTTAAGTTTTTTTAATCCTTCAGCAAAGTGCGTTTTCGGAAGTTCCTCAAAATAAGCACTTACAGAGGCAATGACGTCTTCGTTGTCCGTAAATCTCTGTCCACCGAGCCATTTTTTCAGGTTTGGAAATAAGAATATATGGTTGTATATATATACTTATATACAACCATATATAATTATATTTGATTATATATAACTTTATATGATTATATATAGCTATGTCAAATTTTCATGTTAATGTATAACCTTTTTATAGATAAGTATACATAATCATGTATAACTATATATGATTATATAGAAGGTGTCTGTCGGTAGAACTTGACGCAAATCGTATACTACTCTTCCAACTAAAGCTACTACGGTAGTGGTTAAGGTAATGGCTTTGTGTCCCAAAGGTTTTAGATTCGAGTCACATGTAGGGTAACTTTTTCTCTAATAATGTCTTGTATTGAAGTATGAAACATTCGGACTTTTTAGTTAAAAAGATTATTTATGTTAATTACATATGAATATATATAAGTTTTCTTTTTACTTTGATCAGGTTATGCAGCACGCGTTATTTCAGTTATAGGAATAGTGCCCATCAAAATTTAGTATATTTGATTATAAATTCGTAATTAGCCATCCCAAAAACATGTCAAACATAAAGCTCTATGCAATATGGAAAAAATAGAAATAAATATAAAGAACAAGGGCTCACAACCAATGGCACATAAGCATTAATAATACGCGTTCTTTGAATTTCTTTAAGAACAAGTCTAATTAAAGGTTGTTTTTTATTGTCTATCAGGTCTTCTTCCTTAGATTTATTTTTCGTTCTTTTTTTTTGAAGTCCCTAATTGACCAATTAGGAGTAGGACCAAAACAGTGAAATCCACGTAATAGAACTCACAGAATGCTAAAACGGAATATCATTGTATTGTAGAAAGGCTGCTGTATGTGAGCTGCGAATTGTTATAGTTAGTAAGGTTTTCGCATGTAAAAAGGAACAGTGAACAAATACAAAAAACAAGAAGGAACAAGTCGTTGTGTGTCGTTGTGTTACTGTAATACTACAAGTACGTACTTGTTCTTGGACTTTACATGTGTTGTGATTTTTTTATTAGTTGTGTTTACAGTAGGTTATAAATAGAGAAACATACACACAACAACACACAGCGATCTTGTTTCTTCATATTCCGCATATTTGTTCCTGTTTCTCTTTTTCGTGCGAAATCCTTTACAATAAAAGGGTGCGTTCGATTTACATCGACTTTAATAAATAAAGCTTTTAATATCCAAAAAATGATAACAAGAAACGAAATAAAAAAGAAAGAAAAGAGTAAAATAATATAACTGCCATTGACGGTCTTAATCCGGTATGCAAAAATAGGAATGGTTTTTCTCATAATTATGTTACTGTTATAATACTTTTATGGCTATAGATAGTAAAAAAACCGTATATACTTTAAAAGTATTTAAATTATCTGACAGTTATATACTTTATATACTGCCAATGATTTTAATAATATGAAAATGAAAAAATATTTGTTATTCAAAAATCAATATATTTAGGTGGTTTAAGGGGGCAAGCCTGGAATAAAACTAAAAAAATTTATCTTTTTTTTTATCGTGCCTCTAAAGCAAGCGCAAAGCAGCTGTTTGCAGGCCGACAAAAAGTAGTTTGCCGGCTCAAAACAACAAAATTTCGTCCAGCGTGCGAAAAGAGAGTACTTTTCGGTCGTCGGGCGAAAATATCGTACTTTTCAAACGGTATTAAGAAAACTTGGAAAATTTTGGAAAATTTTGAATTTTTGGAAAATTTTGGAAAATTTTGAATTTTTGGAAAATTTTGGAAAATTTTGAATTTTTGGAAAATTTTGAAAGATTAGGAAAATTTTGGAAAATTTGGAAAATTTGGAGAATTTTGGAAAATTTGGAGAATTTTGGAAAATTTGGAGAATTTTGGAAAATTTGGAGAATTTTGGAAAATTTGGAGAATTTTGGAAAATTTGGAGAATTTTGGAAAATTTGGAGAATTTTGGAAAATTTGGAGAATTTTGGAAAATTTGGAGAATTTTGGAAAATTTGGAGAATTTTGGAAAATTTGGAGAATTTTGGAAAATTTGGAGAATTTTGGAAAATTTGGAGAATTTTGGAAAATTTGGAGAATTTTGGAAAATTTGGAGAATTTTGGAAAATTTGGAGAATTTTGGAAAATTTGGAGAATTTTGGAAAATTTGGAGAATTTTGGAAAATTTGGAGAATTTTGGAAAATTTGGAGAATTTTGGAAAATTTGGAGAATTTTGGAAAATTTGGAGAATTTTGGAAAATTTGGAGAATTTTGGAAAATTTGGAGAATTTTGGAAAATTTGGAGAATTTTGGAAAATTTGGAGAATTTTGGAAAATTTGGAGAATTTTGGAAAATTTGGAGAATTTTGGAAAATTTGGAGAATTTTGGAAAATTTGGAGAATTTTGGAAAATTTGGAGAATTTTGGAAAATTTGGAGAATTTTGGAAAATTTGGAGAATTTTGGAAAATTTGGAGAATTTTGGAAAATTTGGAGAATTTTGGAAAATTTGGAGAATTTTGGAAAATTTGGAGAATTTTGGAAAATTTGGAGAATTTTGGAAAATTTGGAGAATTTTGGAAAATTTGGAGAATTCCGGAGATTTTGGAGAATTCCGGAAAATTTGGAGAATTCCGGAAAATTTGGAGAATTCTGGAAAATTTGGAGAATTCTGGAAAATTTGGAGAATTCTGGAAAATTTTGAGAATTCTGGAAAATTCGGAGAATTCTGGAAAATTCGGAGAATTCTGGAAAATTCTGAGAATTCTGGAAAATTTGGAGAATTCTGGAAAATTTGGAGAATTCTGGAAAATTTGGAGAATTCTGGAAAATTTGGAGAATTCTGGAAAATTTGGAAAATTATAAAAAATATGGGTCAATTGTGAAAATTTTTGATAATTTGTTCACTTTTACACCGATTTGACGAACAACCTCAGTAAACACCTGCTCTAGAGGCATAAAAAAAACGCAAAATCAATACGTGTATGACAAAAAATACGGCGTGGGCCTTGTGGAAAAGTATTTTTTTGCCCTTGTGATGCCGCATACTTTAATTTTATCGTCTCAGTTCCACTCCACCCTCCTTATTTCCCATCTATTTTTTCTAATTTAGTGCTTTTCGATGTATTGCGTTACATAACTGATTAGATAGTCAAAACACATCAATATGCACTTAGGTATGTATACTACATAAGTACCGCTTACTTCAATTTTATCACCTTACCCACTCGCCCCCCACCATATTTCCGCTATTTTTTCTAATTTTTAATTTTTCCGATTTATTGCGATACACGACTTTTTTGACAGTCGTACAAATCAATCATAATAACTACAGATACAAACACATAATTATGTATTTAAAAATGTGTACTATACATAAGTGTAGCTTACTTTAATTTTATCACCTCTCCTCTGTCCCGCGCCTTATTTCCCTTCTTTCTTCTTATTTTGTACTCCGCAAATTTATTGCGTTGCAAACAACCATTACTTTTTTATATAGGATATGCTAAATGATCGATTTTATAACGTTTTATTTTTATAAACATAGTTTATATAATTCAATAACGTGAATTTTCAAATTAACATGACGTACTATATATATATATATATATATATATATATATATATATATATATATATATATATATATATATACTAGATTCGCGCGCGGAGTCAGCTGAACATAGCTGAAACGTATGGGTGGAACACTGTGATCATAGCTGCTTCGTATTATTTTCAAAGAGTTTTGATATCCAGCAGGTGTCAAAATGTTTACAAAACTATTAACATAAAAAATATGTAATGAATTCTTTCAAATTTTTGCCCAAAGATCAGTAGAGTTCCCCTTTAAGGGGGCCAACCTGGATAAAAAAAAAAGATTCCAAAAAAAATCCCAAAATAATTTTTCTTATGAGTCCAGACAACTTTTTATCTTTTTAAAGAAATCATTTTTAAAATTTATATACTATAAATACTTAGTAATATCTTTAATTTAACCTTTGTAAGACCTCAAAATCTTGATCCTATACGTCACAATAAATCACTATTTTCAATACCACATTTATTAATATTACTTTCATCATGAAACGATTCTAGGAGAAATGATAAACGCAATTATTTTGTCAATTATTTGACTCTTTTTAACATGTATTATAAATTATGCAAAGTACTTTTGCGTTAAATTTTTTTTATTCTTATTTTTCGGGTACCCAACCAAGTATTTTAATTATTTTTATTATTATTTTTTTAATAATTGATTGGAAGTTTTTAAAAAGAATAATTAAAAAAGTTTAATGAACAAGTACTTCGTTTAATTTTCAATACGTGACCAGTAACTTTTGCGCCCACTAAAATTTTTCGGAAAATTCCTAATATATATATATATATATTTAGCCCCGATTAATGTGCCAGAAAAACGCAAAAATCAATACATGCTTTACAAAAAATATGGTGTGCACCGAGGGCAAAGTGTTTTCAAAAAGCCCATTTTGCGCCCTAGGTACACACTTTACTATCCCTTCATCATGACACCTAGAGTCGTTTGAGGAGAAAGGTAGTATTAATAAATGTGGTATTGAACATAGTGATTTATTGTGATTTGTAGGATCAAGATATTATTTATTGCACAAAAATTTTCAGTATAATTCCTTTTAAATATAATAGTATATTGTGTACCTTGGGTGAAAAGTAGTCTTTTTTTTGCCCGCGTGTGGTTTTTGCAGGACGAGGCGAGGGGAGCAAGCACGAGCCGAAGGCGAGTGCGTTTGCGAGCCCAAGACGAGTACTGCAATAACACAAGGGCAAAAAAATACTTTTCCCCAAGACCCACGCCATATTTTTTGTCATATACGTATTGATTTTGCGTTTTTTTATGCCCCTAGAGCAGGTGTTTACTGCGGTTATTCGTCAAATCGGTGTAAAAGTGAATTAATTATCAAAAATTTTCACAATTGACCAGAATTCTCCAGAATTCTCCAGAATTCTCCAGAATTCTCCAGAATTCTCCAGAATTCTCCAGAATTCTCCAGAATTCTCCAGAATTCTCCAGAATTCTCCAGAATTCTCCAGAATTCTCCAGAATTCTCCAGAATTCTCCAGAATTCTCCAGAATTCTCCAGAATTCTCCAGAATTCTCCAGAATTCTACAGAATTCTCCAGAATTCTCCAGAATTCTCCAGAATTCTACAGAATTCTACAGAATTCTCCAGAATTCTCCAGAATTCTCCAGAATTCTCCAGAATTCTCCAGAATTCTCCAGAATTCTCCAGAATTCTCCAGAATTCTACAGAATTCTCCAGAATTCTCCAGAATTCTCCAGAATTCTACAGAATTCTCCAGAATTCTACAGAATTCTCCAGAATTCTCCAGAATTCTCCAGAATTCTCCAGAATTCTCCAGAATTCTCCAGAATTCTCCAGAATTCTCCAGAATTCTCCAGAATTCTCCAGAATTCTCCAGAATTCTCCAGAATTCTCCAGAATTCTCCAGAATTCTCCAGAATTCTCCAGAATTCTCCAGAATTCTCCAGAATTCTCCAGAATTCTCCAGAATTCTCCAGAATTCTCCAGAATTCTCCAGAATTCTCCAGAATTCTCCAGAATTCTCCAGAATTCTCCAGAATTCTCCAGAATTCTCCAGAATTCTCCAGAATTCTCCAGAATTCTCCAGAATTCTCCAGAATTCTCCAGAATTCTCCAGAATTCTCCAGAATTCTCCAGAATTCTCCAGAATTCTCCAGAATTCTCCAGAATTCTCCAGAATTCTCCAGAATTCTCCAGAATTCTCCAGAATTCTCCAGAATTCTCCAGAATTCTCCAGAATTCTCCAGAATTCTCCAGAATTCTCCAGAATTCTCCAGAATTCTCCAGAATTCTCCAGAATTCTCCAGAATTCTCCAGAATTCTCCAGAATTCTCCAAATTCTCCAGAATTTTCCAATGCATTCACTGTAATTAAATTTTTATTTGTCAAATATATACCTTGAGTATTTTACTAATTTATTTTCCACAAGATCAAGACCGATTGCATTTTACAGTGAATGCTTTGGCATTGAAGCCAATCCAAATGTAAACTGGGTGCCATAAACTTTTTGTTGACTGCTAACACGCTGGGAAAGAGATAAAATAGAAAGAAACTTGAAACTTACAAAATCAATGATATGGTCTTCTCTAACGTGTCAAAATGACTGCCATATTTGTATGACTAATACCAAAGTTTTTAACACGGCTATTAAATCTAAAATTGTATACGCAGACGTTTCTTCAGTAGTGAAACCTATGAAAATAGAAGTCAGGGATATAACTGTTACCATCAAACCCATGGATGTGGACAGCTCAGGCGAAGTAGAAGAAATGCAAGTTGATGAGTCCTGTGACAAAGAAGGTTCCGAGATTGAAGAAGAATCTGATGAAGAATCCTCAGACGAAAAATACTTGCCAGCTGGTACAAGAAAAGCTCCAGAAACCTTTAACCAAGAAGAGTTAAATGACGTTATTAGAAATTTAGGATTACCTAAAGATGGAGCTGAATATCTAGCGTCAGTTTTTAAAAAGAAAAGCCAGTTAGCAAAAGGAACAACAGATTCTTTTTATCGAGATAGAGAAAAAGAATTTAGGAAATTTTTTACAAACGATGAAGAGAATTTGTTGGTATATTGTACAGATGTTAAAGGTTTAGTCGATGCAATAAAACCGAATACGTATAAAGACGAGGAATGGAGACTTTTTATTGATTCGTCAGAAAGAAGTCTGAAAGCTGTTCTGCTTCATAACGGAAACAAGTTTGCATCTATTCCCATAGCTCACTCGACTAAACAGAAAGAAACTTATGAAAATTTAGAAATTGTATTGGAAAAAATATAGTACTCGGAACATCAATGGATAATTTGTGGTGATCTTAAAATTGCAACCATGATCTTAGGACAACAATCAGGTTTTACAAAAAATCCCTGCTTCTTGTGTTTATGGGATAGTAGAGACAGGGTAAATCACTACGTTAAAAAAGTATGGCCAACTAGAACACATTTTGAACCAGGATCGACGAACATTATACGTACGCCATTGATTGACCCATCAAACTATCTGCTACCACCACTCCATATCTAACTTGGCCTCATGAAGAAGTTCGTCAAAGCTCTGGATAAAGATGGCGATTAATTCCAGTATTTAGGAGAACAGTTTCCCGCAATATGTGATGCTAAATTGAAAGAAGGTATTTTTGATGGTCCTCAAATTCGTACTCTTTTTGAAGACGAAACATTTATCACAAAAATGAATGACACAGAAAAAGCTGCATGGCAAAGTTTCAAAACTGTTCGTGAGAACTTTTTAGGAAATAAAAAGAGTGAGAACTATCAGGAACTAGTTGCACAAATGTTGGAAAATTTCAAAAATTTGGGTTGCTTGATGAGTTATAAAATGCATTTCTTACATTCCCATCTTGATTACTTCCCTCTTAATCTAGGAGACGTCAGTGAAGAACAGGGAGAACGATTTCAGCAAGATATAAGTGTAATGGAGAATCGATACCAAGGAAGATGGAATATCAACATGATGGCAGATTTTTGCTGGTCGCTGAAGAGAGACATTAAAACAAATAACAAAAAGAGAAAAAGAAACCCATTGCATAGGTCATTTGAAGAAAAATGAGTTCGTTACAAGAGAAAAAAGGAGTAAAGAAAGACATCGACAGTTACTAAAATAGTGAAAAAAAAATAAAAATAAGAAAAAATATAAACGAAAGCAACTTTGCTCCCTTTTATCCCTTTTATCGGTTTCAGCCTTCTCTTCTCAATTTGACCTTGAACTGACCTTGACCCTGACGTGATGGGGCCAGACTGACCCCGGATTCGGATTCAGCGACCTAAAAAACATAAATATATCGCTTTTTTATCCGCTTAAACCGTTTCTTCTCAGTTTGACCTTGAACTAACCTTGACCCTGACGTGATGGGGCCAAACTGACCCCGGATTCGGATTCAGCGACTCGAAAAACATAAGGATAGATGGGCCTAGTTTCTTGTACAGACAACTTTTTTTTTGTGTGTCGGTGTAATTAGAACATAGCAGTTATATGATGTACATATAATTGGAGTATACATATGATGCCCATAATTCCAACACAACAGAGTTTCTAGCATTGAAACATACATATACTGGTTGAAGAATATCGAAAAATATACACGGTTTTCAGAATAGAGACAAATATTGGGTATTCACTGTAGTGGTAGATATACAGGGTGTCCATAACTGGAACATATACAGTATTTATTCATCATAGCACAATAACCCAATTATTCAATAACCGAATAATCCTAGCATTATTCTGGGGTTATTGAGTTATGTCAATATAATGTAAATAAGGTACAACTAGGAGCAAGAGCTGAAGAGGGGTTGACGGAAGGAGGGCGAATTCCTGTACCGACGGCGGCGGCGAAATAATTTTATTTATATATATATATATATATATATATATATATATATATATATATATATATATATATATATATATATATATATATATATATATATATATATATATCACATATAAGAAATAATAAAAATAGATCCTTATACCGTAAGAGTTTAATTTGATTGAATTAGATTGATACTGATAGATGAACACTGACATTAGATAAAATACGAGAAAATTCGATAACGACAAAAATGTCCGTTTCTCCCATTCCATCAGACCGTAAAATTGATCCAAACCGTCTGAAAAAAATTCTGCAAGTTCTTTTATATATTTCCTCGACCCTTCTTAAGCACTCGTCCTATACACGTACAGAGACTCTGTATGAAACATAGAACCACTGTATGCCATATACTCCATTTATACCTAAAAATGCCCCTAGTGGACGAATGTCTTATGGGTTTATCCAAAAATTTGTCTTCCGTATAATTTGACATGTTACTATTGTTACGGACAGGGAAGTTACCGTGTGTGGGTGCGGGAGAAGGATGGGAGACTCGCGTTATTTATACGTAGCAATTAAGCTACGTGGTTCTTTGGTGGTTGGCGTGCTCGGAAAGACAAGACAAGGAGTTCGACTAGTGATAGTTCATTATTTGCGTTTTACTGACAGAGAGGTGTGTCTACGGTGACGTAAAATATACGTATATGAAAAATATTCCTATAAATCCATACAAAAACATAAATAACTCGAAAATTTGAAATTCTAAGTTTAAAACTTAATAATTGAATTTACTATTATTTTACTAATTTTTGAAAACTGTGTTAGATAACGTTTGTTAGGATAAGACTTGAATTTAAACGACAAGTGTTCTGCAGTACTTGCATGTGTTTTGTTGTGTCACCCGCGTCGTATTTATCCTGAACATCTGACTTTGTTAAATCCAGCATGGGTGTTTCGAGTTCCTTGTTACTCCATGTTAAACCTATCAATGGAACTTCGATATGAAAGCCATGCATCGTTAGATCGATCATGGATGTGTCTATTGGTTCCTCACATTCTTTTAGGAAGCCACTAACTGTAGACGTTTCATGCTCTACCGCGGATATTTCTGCATCTCGCACAGGCGAGGCGTGGTGTGCCTGCCGCGTCTCGGGTTTCCTCCCGCCACAGTCTTTGCGCATAATGTGATTCAAGTTTACGGCAGTGCCTGGCTCGGCTTCTGCTTCCCATAGGTTAATCTGCATTGCATTCCTGTCTAACACCTCGCGTTCGACCATGTCAAAGATTAAACAAGTGCGTAGCTTGGCTGATAAGTCGTGCAATGCTGATGTCGGCGGTGACTGTTGTTCACTGCAGCCTCGCTGTACCTGCGAGCATAGCAGCGTGTTATCTGCCGGCTTGGGAGTCATTGCACTCACTGCTAGCTGCGCTGTCGACGGATCCTGGACTGCCTGTGTTTGCTACACTGTTTTTGGCTGCAGTGCGACGATTTCCAGTGGCTGTAAATTTTGATCCCGAAGTTCTTCATTTGCCGATGTCTACTGGAACTCTTGGTGCGGCCTATTTAATGTTTGATGCTTTATTGGCTTTCCAATTTCACCTCCATGAACGGGGGTAGACCAACGATGGCCACCGGCGTGCTGGTTATTTTCACGCCGCTTTGCAGCTTTTTCTCTTGGAACAAATGGGCCAACCTCTCATCCTTTCTCGCTATACTAAGAATTGGGGCATCAATGTCAGCTACAGGCATAGGCTTGTAAGTTTGATGCTGATCAGATTTCTTTTTTTGTTTTAGCTTTCTTTTCTTTTTGTTTATCAACCTTGGATCGTGTGTAATGCCCTCTCCGAAGGATTCGTCCGAGACAGAAATTATAGTGATCTTTTGTTTTTCTTTATCATTCTGATTCTAAAGACCACTGAACCTTGCTCTAGCAGTTGCTCTTCGGTCTGCATTTTTCTGCTGTAATTGATTCGTCCAGAACTACCTGAATGCGGGCATTCTCTTCATCGCTACGCTGAAATTTTCTATCTTCTAAAATTATCAATTGAATATTGGTCAAAATGCAGGTGCAAAACGTGGTATCTACGTAAAACAAGAAATAAATATCATGTTTACCTACTTGTTGCGTGAGCCAGACTATATTTATTCGTTTGTAGACTGCGTAAACGTCTTGTTTCGCTTGACAAAGGTAACAGCTTTCTGCCGTATTACGCAACGCCAGAAATTCGTCCCTGAAACACAGTGGCTGTTCGTCCGGGCATCTATTTTTGCGAGGTTTAGTAGCGTCAGATTTTTCCGAGTCTGACTTGGATGTTTTTATTTTTTTGTCTCGATCTATGCCTTTCTTCTTAATGGCCCGCGTTACAAACACTCCTTCTGGGCCTTGGCCCAGCTCCGCGTCGCTGTCATCTTGCTCCTACTTGTCTGCAAGCTCATAAAGTTCTGCTCTGGGCGCTCGGGATTCTCTTTGCCTTCTGGTATTCCTGGGTTACACGAGAGCTCATCGATATTTGCATTTTTCACTCCCTTCTGGTACACGACATCGAATTCATAGCCGCGCAGAGCTTGGATGTGTGAAAATGTTTTAGGGCTAAGTGATCCTGACCACGGTGAATTTTCAGCCTTAAAGGTAATGCCTGAATTGTTCTTTGCCGAATACGATCGTGAGCAACTCCTTATAATATGTGATTTATCGTAGCTTGCTGCCTTTCAGTGATATTGATGCGTAAGCACATGCGGAATATGATCCAATGTTTTCCTGTAAGAACACCGCTCCCAAACGCCGGCAAACTCGGATAGGTCCGTCGTGAGTACGAACGGCTCAGATAAATTAGGTGCAGCTAGCACCGGCTCGGTGAAGAGTGTGCATTTAGATTTCTCGAAGGCCGAACGGTGCTCATCATCCTATTCGAACTTGACTTCTTTGCGCTTCAGCTTTTTTAGCATTCGTTGGCTCTGTGTATTTTTCCGCTGCCTCAAGTTTCTTGGAGTCTGTACGGATTTTATCTCCCCCTACTATGGGATCAAGAACGTTCGCCTCGCGTTTCCAAAACTGACACATCTTCGGTTCTATAGTCGAGTTCGCTTTTATTAGTCTTTTTGATACTCTTCTGAATCGCACGTCATGCTCTTCAAGATTTTTCGCAAAAATCATAAAGTCGTCTAAATAAATTGCGACTTCTTCGTCTTGCAGCTCCGCCACTGCTAACGACATGCATCTTGCGAAAGTATTTGTCGCTTCCTTGAGCCCATGCTCATACGTGAGAATTCCAGATGTTGGTCAGAATTGCGCCCAACCGGGGCCGAAAATGTAGTAATGGCGCCTCTGGGATGTATTGGTATCTGATGAAAACCCTGTTTTAAATCAACTACCGTGATTATTTCTGCGAGTGCCAGTTGTTCGATTATGTCGCTCGTAAATGGGAGTGGCTAACAGCTGCCTACGGTGATCTCATTTAAGGCTCTGAAATCTGTAATCAGACGCCACCTCTTATTTCCATCAGCATCCATCTTTTTTGGCACGATCCAGAGGTTACTGCAATATGGTGAATTTGAAGGTCTTATTATGCCCTGCTTCAAAAGCTTTTGTACTTCTATTTCAATCTGCTCTTTCAGCGCCGGTGGATATTTGAAATGCTTGGAGTGCAGATGCTTATCAGTCGTCAGCTTAATCTCAGGTGTGAGCAAGTTGGTTGCAGACGGTGGCTCTCCGTCCAGTCCAAAAACACCAGAAGATTCAGTCACGAGCTCTCGCACGTGCTGAAGTTCCTCCGCATTATAGCTATCTGTATCTATAAGTCACATAATCTTATTTACCCATTCTTCTCGTAAATTAGGATTATCTTCCAGTTATTTACATTTTTCCACAATGTTCATCGATTCGCTATCTATATCCTTCCCAATCTACCGCATAATACTGATACGCTCTTTTATATCGCGTTGATCATCCTCACCAATGAGAAATGTACTCATCACATTCGATATTTCGCACTCAATTAATTCTGTTTGCGGTATCGGTAATTTAATCGCGTCATTGCTAATATTAATGCTTTCCGCATAGATAGTCGCATCGTAATTCTCGGCGACAAAATTTACAAATAGCACATCTGACCCTGAATCTTGTAACGGGATCCAACCAATTTTTACGTATGTATTGACGACTTTAGCATTCATAATACTGCGCGATTTAGCCGGCAATTCGAAGCATTCTTCTTGCGTGAAAGGAATCGTTATCATGCTTAGGATCAAACTTTTGCGAGCGGCGTCAACGAGCCAACCGTATTTTTCTATGGTGTCCCATCCGATCAGTCTCTCTGTATCAATGGGGAAGCTGTCGGGGACAACGTTCATTTTACATAAAAGTCCATGCACAATTATTTTTGTTTTACCTAAAGTCCGACTTGTTCCGCGGGTGACTCCCGTGATTACAAGAATTTCACATACATTTAATAAGAGACACATCTGCTCCCGTGTCTACATGACAATTGGCTGCTTTATTAATTAAGTCGTCGCCTCTAAGAATTACAATGGGTGGCTTGCGCCTTGAATCCGCAAATATAATAGAAACTTCTCGCGAGGGCTCCGGTTTGCGCTGTGTTGGCGAACCGGACTGCTCGACGCCTGAGGACTGCCTCGAGCAATCTATTAGTTTAAATTCGGTTTATTATCTTTCTGCTCTGATCGCGTCTGATTCTAATTGCCTTGTCTCGCGTCACGGTTTCTAGTAAAATAATCATGCTCTTCTCGTTCTCCATTATCGAGAATATTCCTATTATTTCTAAATTTGCTATTATAATTGCTATTACGAGTGTTACCGTTGTTATAATTATTGCTAAAACGACCATTGTGGTTATTCCGTTTGTAGTTATTATTATAATTATTAGACTGCATATTAATCCAATTTACGGCCTTAACTCGCCCTGTTTTTATATCTACCTTAAATTTCAAGCAGTCTTTGTGTACGTGCCCACTTTTCCTCAACATGCAAGTTAAAAGAGCAATAGCCGCACGTAGTTCCCGCCGCTGAAGCTGCAAGCAAATTATTTGCCCTTGTTTGACTTAAATTTGCTTCTCAATAGTCGAGAGCTGTGGAGCCTGCCGAGATGACGCACGGTTGTGATGCAACATAGTTTATTTATGTGGCCATTATCGCGGGCTGCGCTGCTATATAGTTGTAATCCAGTCGACTGCTCTGCTTGCCCCCGAAGTTGATTACGATTCTTATCGCCTCGTTCAAGATTCTTGGCTGTTCACTGCACACTTCATGATCTAATGGGCGTGTCAACCCGAACATAAAGTACTGCAGCGCATCCGTACAGGCCCCTCGCTTACGCGACTCCCCATCGCTATCTCGTAGATCTGGTGCGAGACGAATATGGTAAGCAGCTGATTTAACAATTTTTGAACTCTTAAATAATAGTCGATCGCTTTCTCGCCCCACCATTGATTTATGACCTTCATTTGCATTAGGGTGTCATCCGCCAAGCCCACATTGCTGTACTGCGGTGAAATCTGCGAGCAACGTCTCTACCGAATCGTGACTCATGACTCGCGCAGCGTAACCATCAGGCGCCCTTCCAATTAATTTGCTCGCGATTGCTAATAATACACATTTCTCCTGCTACGTTCCAAACATTTCCCTGACTTGTCGCGCTCCTATGGAAAATAAATTTAATTCGTCCGGATTACCATCAAACAGCGAAACTAAATTTAACGCTTAAGAAAATGTGAGACTGCTTCCGCGCGCGTTTAGTATATTATTGTCTAGGATGTTTGAGTCGTGTATGGGTATGGACGATTCTGCGTGCGAAAATTTTGGAAGTCTGTTGAGTGTGTGTTTATTTTTTGCATTTCGTTACTTGACGTGGGAGAGTATTGGAGGGAATGTGTTTGCTGTGTGACCTTATTCTTCCTAGTGACATGTAAGGTTCTGAGATGCGAAACAACGGGTGTGGTCGTGTATGGTGTTCTGAAATGTTGTGTGTTAAGAGAAAAAGATTGTAGCGCGACGATTGGTGGCGTGAGTGGGTGGCTGGTCTAGGTGGCTATCGTTTTACCTCTTGATCTAAAAAATCGAGAAACGAGGTTGGTATTACCTACATTGAGTGCGAAGATATTATTGGCAGCGAGTGCGTAAGACTTTCTGCGGCGCGTGAAGCAAGTTCACCAACCGTACAGTTCATTTTTTGCTCGAGATTGAGAGAAAATCCCTGCGCCTTTGCTGTGGCAAGATTACGGGCGAAACCATCTACAGGTGCTTGGGTAGATGCATGCACGTTAGGGGCATTAGCCATATTGGAGGCATTGGGACCAACAGAGTCGTCAGCCATGTGTGTGACAAGTGAAGCTGCCGCATTTGTCCCCTGCGCACCGAGCTAAATTCATCACCGCGAGCGCGCTATATCGTTGCCACGATACTTTTCTTATGATTGGCGCACGTTTTTCCAGAGTAAGGTCTGCGAAAATTTCCTTCTATTCAGGATCCACTACATTTAAAAACTCCGTTTCGCTGTTGAAACTCGATGCGCTCGTGAATTTATTAGTAACAAAAGTATCGTAGATGTAGTCGTTACTCTGTCAATACTATGAATGGTCTATTTAAATTTACGGTCGCGAGGTACCCCACGGAGGACAGTAAATTGGTTAAATACACAGCTACTTACAGTAGGGCGAATCCATGGAGGTACATCAGAGGTGCATGGACATTCTACCTTCACAACGTTCTAGAAAGGAGGCAAAAAATAGCCTTCGTACTTCCTTCCTGTCGGCGCGTTCGATAAGAGAAGGACTCTAAACATCCTTCCCGTCAGCGTACTCTGCGAAAAGGGCCTTTTCGCTACTCGAAAAGCTGCTTAACACTGGATGGTCGAGATCTTCTTCTCCAAAATACGTGATCTTCCGATCACCCAGTTCCTTTCTTCAGTCTTGTTTACTTGAGTTCGTCAAGTACAGTCCAAAAGACACTCGTGTGCCACACACGCTAAAACTCACGAAGGATGACAATTTGTTACGAATGGGAAAGTTGCTGTGCGTGGGTGTGGGAAAAGGAATATGGTGATACACTCGCGTTACTTACACGTAGCAATTAAGCTACGTAGATCTTTGGTGGTTGGGGTCATCGGAAAGATAAGACAAAGAATTCGACTAATGATTCTTCTTTATTTAACTTATAGAGAGAGAGGTGAATTTAGGGCCTCAACTCAAGCCAAACCGGTGCGAGATGCACCAGCCATGAGTCGCGAAGCCGTGGCGCAAAATCGAGTATGCAGCATCAGCACACAGGCGTTCACACGCGTTCTTATCTAGCTGGCACAAGATACCTGAGTCAGCGAACACGGGCGCTAGGGTTCGTCCGTGACACTATACATTACTCAAAACAAATTTCTAACAAGGATAGTAACCCCAAAACCTCTATACTCAATTCTCCGTCTGTATCGCTATTGACTTGAAATACGAAAATATTCGAAAAAGTCAAAAATTGCCGTTCTACCCATCATATGCGACTGTAAAATTGATCCAAAGGATATGAAAAGAATTCTACAAGTTCGGTTTTATATTCCCTCAAAGCTATTTGAGCCTCATACCGTAATCGTCTAACTCGACAAAATGAAAATTGAAATACTAACATTAGATAAAATACGTGATAATTCGATAACGACTAAAATGGCCATTTGTCTGAGCATATCAGACTGTATAATTGAGCCAAACGGTCTAAAAAAATTTGTACAAGTTCGTTTTTGTATTTATTCTATCATCTTTGTTAAGCCTCATATCGTAAGAGTCTCATTGGTCCAAATGAAAATTCAAACACTGACCTTAGATAAAATACGAGGAAATTCTATAGCGACAAAAATCGTCATTTCTCCCAGTGTATCAGATCGTAAGATTAATCAAAACAATCTGGAAAACTTCTCCGAGTTCATTTTTATATTCTCTTGCCCGTTTTGGTATCTCATACAATAAGAGTTTAATTGTATCAAACGAAAATTGAAACACTGACATTACATATTGTGACGGCCGGGAATTTTACAATTTAATTATGGGTATAAGGTTAACAACGTATATATTGTCGTACATTATAATCGCGCGGAGTATGCGAATATGCGACAAGGATAGCTGTGCTAGCCGAAATGTGCGAATCATGAGCAGAAAAGAGGGGAGAGATTTATGAGAGAGTAGTGGGAACGAAGAGCAGCGTTCGCGGCGCGCGGCGCAGCGCGAGTATATAAGGACCCGCGAGCGGGGGGCTCGAGAGCACTTTTCCTGGAAACTCCGGGGACGTATGTCTAGCCAGATTAATGCTCCCTTGATAAACGGGAAAAGTAGACCATAACGACTCTCTCCCTCTCCAATTAACACATTGTAATATTATCACAGGTAAAATAAACTAACATTAAACCTCGAAATCATTTTATTTCCTAAAAAACGGGGTTTTTCATTGAAAGAAGTAGAGACGTTCTTTCAAGGGTTTTGCCTCTCGCCTCGCTAGAGCGCCAGTGCGCGCTCTTGCCAAAGCGAGAAAAATCAATCCATAGGAAAACTGCATTGACGGAGCCCCTAACTGGCGGCTCCGTGAACACAGAAGGGAGAAGGCCTCGGGATATAGGAAATGGTAAGACGAGAGCGAAACATAATTTACTTTGGAGAACTTTCTCGGGTCCAAACGCGAACCGCGTATACATAAAAAATACTTTTCTCATAATCTAAACGACTAAGTCCGTCACAATATAATACGAGAAAATTGGATAACGATAAAAATGGTCATTTGTCTGAGCATATCATACTGTATAATTGAGCCAAACGGTCTAAAAAAATGTGTACAAGTTCGTTTTTGTATTTATTCTATCATCTTTATTAAGCCGCATACCGTAAGAGTCTCATTGGTCCAAATGAAAATTCAAACACTGACCTGAGATAAAATACGAGGAAATTCTATAGCGACAAAAATTGCCGTTTCTCCCAGTGTATCAGATCATAAGATTGATCCAAACAGTCTGAAAAAAATTCTAAAGTTCGTTTTTATATACACGTGTAGAGGTTCCGACAGACATATAGACCCTCTGTATGCCATATACTCCAATTATACCTATAAATGACTATAGTGAGCGAATGTCTTATGAGTTTGACCAAAAGGAGGAGGCTCGATTTTGGTGGCTTTTACCCCAAATTATTTTTGTTAAACGGACCACTCACACTATCCCTAGTTTGCCCCAGCCGTCACCTCAATTTCTGAAAATGCCATCATTTGTTAACAGCATTTTTGAAGAGATGCTGCGCATTCAAACTTGTATTTGCTTAATAAAATACTCTATCAACTCCTATTAGTTACCTCTACTTTTAGTTATCATTTTTTTACTTTTTACCCTTTTTAGGCAGGGGTGAGAGAGGGGGTGGGTTTACTATTTATGCGTGTCCAGAGTATATAAATACAAAATATCGAAGATCACCATACTTGACCAGGGTATCTTAGGGTTTTTGGGGTCGCTGATTCTAAATCCGAGGTCCATTAACCTGTATCACATCAGGTTTAAGGTCATTTGAAGGTTAAATTGAAAAAAGTTGATAAGGAAATGCAGATAAATAGATATATAGGTTTTTTGGGGTCGCTCAATTCAAATCAGGGGACGTTTTTATCCCTTAAGATCATCTAGAGGTCTTTAAGGGGATCGGGGAGGGGGGGGGAGTGAGTGATGAGAGTGGGAATGATCCATTGAAAATGTAAAGTATTTAATATTACTAGCAGATACAAAAAAATGTATATTAACGTTTAATTAGCAATAATAAATCGATTTTATTCGGCATATTCATGATTTTCGTTTTATCTACTGACTATAGTAAGTCGTTCCAACCTAAATGACGTATTCACACCCGCCTCCAGTTTCCGCTACTATCCCCTCAAATGCTGAAAGTGCTATCATTTGCCAACAGCATTTTTGTAAAGATTCTGCGCTATGAATCTTCTACGCACGCGGGCATGCATACTGTCGATCTCTTCTTACTTACTTTCTCCCTTAAAAGGGCCAAGGGGGAAAGGAAGAAGGGGAATGATCCATGTAGGATGGAAGTTTTTTGCAATTTTATCGTTATCCTTGATCATTGTAACTAATCAAGAATCATGTCATATGTAGCATTACGCTAGTATACTAAATATACAAATGTTAGATAGAATACGCGAAAGTTACCCTAGCCATAATGATCTACACTTTGCATTACCTAGGAACAACGACGTGGACGTGGCAGATTAATGTTCCCTTTGGGGTGCTTTTTTAACATGAGTCCCCTTACCTCTCACTTATTTCTGTTTAATTGTTTTATTGCATTTCTTCTTCCTCTTCTTCTTTCTCTTCTTCTCCTGATGCTTCATCTGACTTTTCAAAATCAGCAGCATCTAACAAAAATTCTGGGTAGCTAGCACTGTTGTATTGGGGAGTGTTTTCTTGGTGTCTGTAGTGTCCCAAATACCAAAGCACAGACGCTATGCATTGACAGTACCAACCTTTAATGGGGTCAAAACTGTCCATTTCGTATTTAATCCAAAGTTGGTACTGCTTTGAGCTTGTGTAACGAGATTGCAGCTTTACCCTTAGTATATCGTGCTCATCTTTGTATACATACAGAACGTAATTATTATCATCGTCGATATGTTCTCTAGTGTAGGATGCCGCTTGCTTCAGTTGATAAACCCCTATTGTTAATCTTTAGAGATTGTGTAGAGTCAAACGAGGAAAATCACATGTTTTCTGACCCAGCCATTGTCCTCAATCAGTTTTTGTAAAGAATTTGTTTTCTTACTCAAAGCAAGCATTCTTTCAGCAATGATAGGATCATCAGGTGATACTGCTGAAACTCTTGGTGGTCTGCATGCATTGCAAAGGGCTGACACAATCCTAACGTAGTCTCCGATGAATGGTATGCGGGTGTTAGGTATGGCCTGATCAAGCATTTTTCATGTTTTTAATAATCCATTTACAGATTCTACGACCCGTCTTATTTTTGTGACCAAGCGAAATTCATTTGCACTTGATGTATCATATTGAGATCCTTTCTCAAGAAAGTAAGGCTTTTTAGGGGTCAGTCCATATTCTTCTAAAGTGACAATCGAATCTCGAAACCCTCTATAAATTACCAATATATCTGCAGGGATAATCCACTCTAGAAAACAAGATGTTCTCTGCTTTATTATGTTGTTTAAGATGCTGACATAAGAGCTTTTCTAGCGGAAGAGATCGCTTTACCGGTATATCTTTCTTGGCATCTAAAAGACTGTCGAGAGAATAAAACGCGATAAGCCAATTTTTAACTTCATTAGTAGTATCGCAAGGCAAGTTGGCGCGCTCCTATATTTCTTACTGTAAATAGAATCTTTGGCGAACTGATAAAGAATATTGAAGTTGGATGCCGTTATTCCAGTCAGTCTGAGATAGTCAGTGTCACTTAGGGCACCAGGCGAACCAAAGTTCAGTAATCCTTTCTTTGCAGCCACCAGAAGATCATTTAGTAAATTGCAAACTTCTATACTCGTTAGTGTTGTTCTATCAGAAGTTATTAGAACTCTATATTCTTCGTCTGGTTTGATGAAGTTTCCTTGTAAATGTCTCTTACAACATTGAGTTCGCCCCTGAATGATTACCCCTCGGTTAATAAAGATACGCAGTCTAGCTTCAGATGGTATAGTAACAAGTTTACCTGTGGAATGGCAAATAAGACAACGAGACTTTGTTTTACTGGTTCGACTAAAAGGTACTGTGATTTGCTGATCGTCAACCACTTCATTCAAATCATCAGCCATTTTTTCACTTGTAGTATTTAACTCAACATAGGCCAAGTTTCTCACCAATGTTGAGCCACGGTCCCATGATGATGACGCTTGCGGGCCCACTTTACCACCCTGACCAGCGGCCGGTTCTGAGATTCCGAATCCCTGTCCCGCAACATTGTTACGTGTAGTTGCCATGACGGCATGACTGCCGTCACCCAGGGACTTAGCCGGACAGTGGGACAACTCCTCAGTCTAATCTTGAGATTAGGTTTAACTAACCTTCAAATCATATCTGGAAAACCTTGAGACGTAAAACATCCCCTGATTTAAAATCAGCGACACCAAAATCTACATCTACTGGTTGAATATACTAAACAATTTCAGTTTAATCTTGAGATGTCCTTCAGATAACATTGAAATGACCTCTAGATTATCTTAAGGGATAAAAAGATCATTTCACCTTCAAATGACCTTGAACCTGATTTGATACAGGTTAATGGACCTCGGATTTGGAATAGGCAACCCTAAAAACCCTAAGATACCCTGGTCAATTATTATGATCTTAGATATTTTGCATTATACTCTCGACATGGATAAATAGTCAAACCACCTCCCCCCCCCCCTCCTCTCGCCTAAAAGTGGTAAAAAGATAGAAAATGATTAATTAAAGTAGAGGTAGCTAATAGGGAGTTGATAGAGTATTTTATTAAGCAAATACAAGTTTGACTGCGCCGCATCTCTTCAAAATGCTGTTAGCAAATGATGGCATTTGCAGTAATTGAGGGGGTGGCGGGAGGACACTGGAGAGAGTGTAAATGGTCCGTTGGGTAAAATCGACTTATTATTGTCAGTAGATACTAAAACAGTTTTTTCAAATTTTTTCTACCAAAAATAATTTAGGTCAAAAACCACCCAAATCGACCTTCCTCCATCGTCCTCAGTATAATTTGGTATGTTATTATACATTACTCAAAACAAATTTCTAACACGGTTAAAAACTCCAAGATCCTTATACTCAATTTTCCGCTTCTATCACCACTGAATTGAAATACGAATATATTCGAATACGACAAAAATGCCCGTATTCCCCATCATATCAGACGATAAAATACATCCAAATGGACTAAAAATTGTCTGCAAGTTCGTTTCTATATTCACTCGAAGATTTTGAGCCTTATTTAGTAATCGTCTAATTTGACCAAACGAAAATTGAAACACTGACATTGGTTAAAATATGTGGAAATTCGATAACCACAAAAATCGCCGATTCTCCAAGTATATAACACTGTGAAATCAATCCTAACGGTCTGAAAAAATGCCTCCCAGAAAAATTTGATTATGACAAAAATGGCCGTTTCTCTCATCAGATCATACCGTGAAACTTATCCAGATAGTCTGAAAACCTTTCTACGAATTCCTGTTTCTATATACTCGACCCTCCTTAAGCCTTATACAGTAAGGGTTTAATTTGACCAAACGAAAACTAAATCACTGACTTTACATAAAATACGAGAAAATTGAATAAAAACAGAAATTGCTGTTTCTCTCAGCACATCACACCATAAATGTTATCCAAACATTTTGAAAACATGTCTGCAAGTTCGTTTTTATATTCCCTCGTCCCTTTATAAGCCTTATACAGTGAGAGTTTAATTTGACCAAATGAAAATTTAATTACTGACATTAGATAGTACACGAAAAAATTCGATAACGACCAAAATGGCCATTTCTCTCACAATATCAGATCGTAAAAATGAACAAAATGGACAGCAAAAATGTCTACAATTTTATTTTTATATTCCCTCGACCTAATTAAAATTAAAAGAGTAATATTAGACAAAGTACGAGATAATTCGATAAGCACCAAAATGGCCGTTTCACGCAGGATTATAGACCTTAAACTTGATGAAACGGACTGAAGAAATTTCTACTAGTTCGTTTTTATATTCCCTCGACCCATTTTGAGCCTTATATACCAAGGGTTTAATTTGACTATCTGAAAACTAAGACACTGGTTTTAGATAAATTACGCGAAAATTCGATAAAGGCAAAAATGGCAGTTTCTCCCAGCATACCACACCGCAAAATTGATCCAAACGGTCTGAAAACATTTCTACTAGTACGGTTTTATATGGCCTTAACCCTTTTAAACCGTATACAGTAACGGTTTAATTTCACCAAACGAAAACTAAAACACTGAAAAATACGAGAAAATTCAATAAAGACCAAAATGTACCTTTCTCTCAGCATATTAGACCGTAAAATTGATCCGAAAGATCTGAAAGCGTTTCTACTAGTTTGCTTTTGTATTCCCTCAGTCTTTCTTTAGCCTTATATAGTAATGATTTAATTTGACCAAACGAAAATTGAATCACTGACATTAGATAAAATACGAGAAAATTCGACAACGATTAAATAGCCGTTTCTCTCAGTACATCAGACTGTAAAGTTGATCGAAACTGCCTAAAAAGGTTTTTACTATTTCGTTTTTATATTCCCTAGATACTTTTCGAGCCGCATATCGAAAAAGTTTAATTTGAGCAAATGAAAATTAAAATACTGCCATTAGGTAAAGTATCAGAAAAATCGGTAACTACAAAAATGGTCGTTTCTCTCAGCATATCAGACCGTAAAAGTGATCCGAACATTCTGAAAAAATGTCTGCAAGTTCGTTTTTATATTCCCTCGTCCCTTTATAAGCCTAATACAGTGAGAGTTTAATTTTACCAAATGAAAATTTAATTACTGACATTAGATAATACACGAAAAAATTCAATAACGACCAAAAGGCCGTTTCTCTCACAATATTAGATCGTAAAATTGAACCAAACGGTCCGCAAAAATGTCTACAATTTCATTTTTATATTCCCTCGACTATTTTTGAGCTGTACAACGTAAGAGTTTAATATGGCCTAATTGAAATTAAAACAATGATATCGAGTACAAAGTACGAGATAATTCGATAATCACAAAAATGGCCGTTTCACGCAGGATAATAGACTGTAAACTTGATGAAAACGGACTGAAGAAATTTCTACTAGTTCGTTTTTATATTCCCTCGACCCATTTTGAGCCTTATACAGTAAGGGTTTAATTTGACTATCTGAAAACTAAGACACTGACTTTAGATAAAATACGAGAAAATTCGATAAAGACGAAAATGGCAGTTTCTCCCAGCATATCAGACCGCAAAATTGAGCCAAACGGTCTGAAATAAATTTTACAACTTCGTTTTTTGTTTCCTCGACTATTTTTGGGTACTCTTTCTATACACGTATAGAGGCTCTATATGAAATATGCTCAAGAATACAAATTAAAATTGAGTTTTGATTGAATCACGTTTTAACAATAAAATTAAATATGACCCATACTTTTACAAATTGACAAAAATTAATTGCTTGTGCGTCACGTTAAAGGGGCTAAAAAATTAGCATGTTAGGCGATCTTGCTTATGTAATCATATCGCCTAGCGTTGCAATTGAGAATGTCCTAGACTAGAGCCAACGATAAAATAAATGAAAATTAGAAATAGGCATGATTTATAAGGCAGCTTGTTAGAGCGACGTTAGGTTCTTCCTAGCGAGAAACTATATTCTTAAGAATTACAATGTCGTTTAAACAAACAAGTTAGCAATCTCGTACTCACTGTTGGAGTAACTTAAAATAAAGAATATGAAACGCGCAAACAACCAAATCTTTGTAGAACAAATATATTGTTCATACGCATAATCATGTAGGACGACCCAAGAGTTAAAGAGACTACAAACATCAGCAGGTGCAGGGTAGATTTCGGAGTACTACTCGGCGGCCGACGAACGGTCGCTTGGAACCACGACGGGCTAGACAAGGATCTGAACGCAGAGCGCATTTTTTTTTTGTGATGCGACCATGGAATAGCACCCGAAGCGTCAACTTAAGCGTAGCGACGTCGGGTTATAAACGGAGCCAACGCGAGCATGTGATATGAGCTTGCAATGTAGTGAGCTGCTGATCGCTGTCCGTTGATATGTATATGAGCCGTTCAGACGAGATGTGAAGTGATACAAGACCGTGTACCCCCTGCACGTCATATATATACCGGGCAGTTTTGCACAATCAAAAAAGGATCTTAGACTTGCAAAGGCGGAAGTGTAAACAGATGGTGATATACTGGCCGCGATCAGGGGACATCTCGTCTAACAGCAAGTGCAGTCCAAGGTGATATTACAAGAACAGAAAATCAAGAAGGAACAGCTAGGGGGATGTCGAACGCAAATTATGTCAAAGAGGGGTACAGCAGCAGAGAGAACTTTGGTGACTATTAGGGAGGCAATAGAACAGTGGCAAACGGCGCAGGCCTTAAGGCAAAAGTTGGCCAGGATCCAGCAAATGGTAACTACTCATTAACACTAGCGAAAGCAGTGGTGCTTTCAATGCCCGATTTGACGGAGAAAATTGGGACGTGAGATTGGTGACGAGTTGACGAGGACGTTACGCACCCGTTTTTGCCGGAGGGTGGGACAACAGCTAGAACGATGTTCCAGGAGTATATCCCAGAGCCTATGGGGACACTCTCTCAGGCGACTACTTGGAGGGAACAAGCGCGTTGTGATCTCGAGGAAGCTAGAATGTCGAAAGGAGTGATACTCAAGTCCACGGCAAACCCACTAGTCACCGCTGACATCACCGTGGCACAAGTATCTATTTTCGACCCAATACTCGAAGCGGATGTTATGGTCCCGGAAGTGGTGTGGCTAGAAGAAGAACAACGTGACGCAACATGCGATCCCACACGCGCTGCAACGGAGACCGTTACGTAAACGCTGGGACAGGTCCAAGACCAGATAGAGCTGGTTGACCCCCTCCTAGAGGAGGGAGTATCTTAACAAAACATACCTACCGTCACCACAGACAGTCCGTCGCAAATACGTATTGCTAACCAAGTCGCCGACGTGGACGCCTTGGTGACGGAGGCTAGCACGGGAGGCATTCCGACTACCGCACCAGAGACAACGTCGAGTGAAGATATGAGTCTGACGCAGGAGCATATTTCCTCGGAAGAAGTAGAAGTCATCTTGAGGGAATGTGAAAAGCTTGCAAAACTGTGGCTGAGAGTGGTACCGGATGCTATGTAAATATATGTGCGATGGCGAAGTCGAAAAATTATGATGAGTGGAGTTTACGTATCAGTGAAAAGTTGCGAATCAAAAGCCAAGTAACTAATTACATAAGAAAGAGGGTTATTTTGTTATAATTTTAAAAAATATTACCTACCAAGGCTATTTTATTACCAATTGCTATTTTATTTTACATTCAGAAAGTTATGCGAATCCAAATGTACTCCGTAGTTACAGTGTTTTGACAAAAGCCCAGGTGGCCAATAAATTATGCTTATTTCTAATATCATTTAGGTCATCTTTAAAATACCCTTCTAACGAGCTCTCCATGCCTTTTATCTTTTAGGGTGCCATCGATACTTAAAAATACAAAATTTCATCCTATATGGGTTTTATAAGTTTTATGGGGTATCTGATTTTTATGGGGTTTACTATTTTCATGCGGTTTATAGTTTATATGGGTTTTATAATTTATATGGGGTTTATTCTTTTCATGATTTTAATGGGGTGTCTGCTTAGCATGTGGTTTATAAATCATATGAAATTTATTATTTTTATTGGATTTATGATTTTTATGAGGTTTATAATTTTTATGGGGTTTATGATTTTTCTGTGGTTAATGATTTTGTAGGGTTTACGATTTTTATAGGGTTTATGATTCTTATGAGGTATCGATTTTTATGAGGTTTATGATATTTATGAGGTTTATTATTTTTATGGTGTTTATTATTTTTATAAGGTTTATGAATTTTTGGGGTTTATGATTTTTATGAGATTTATTAATTTTTGGGGTTCATGATTTTTATGGAGTTTATGATTTTTATGGGGTTTACGATTTTCATGGGAATTACAATTTTTACAGTTTTTATGAGTTTTATGGGACTAATGTAGTTCACGATTTTTATGTGTTTTATTGGCTTTATGGGGTTTACGATTTTTATGAGGTTTATGATATTTATGGGGTTTAACATTTTTATGGGGTTTATTATTTTTGGGTATGCGATTTTTTGGGGTTTACTATTTTTATGGGGTTTATGGGGTTTATTACTTTTATGGAATTTATGTGTTTTATGTGGTTTATAATTTGTATGGGTTTTATGATTTTTTGGGGTTTATTATTTTTATGGGGTTTATGATTTTTATGGAGTTTATGATTTGTATAGGGTTTATTATTTTTATGTGGTTTATGATATTTTAAGAATTATGCTTTTTATGGGGATTACGGTTTATACGGGGTTTATTCTTTTTATGATTTTAATGTGGTTGATGCTTTTTATGCGGTTTATGCTATTTATGGGGTTTATAATTTTTATGAGGTGGATGATATTTATAGGGGTTTATGATTTTTGTGAGGTTTATGATTTTTATATAGTTAATGATTTTTGTGGGGTTTATTACTTTTATGGGGTATAATATTTTTATGGGGTTTATTATTTTTATGATTTTAGTTGGGTTTATGCTTTTCGCGCGGTTTGTGATATTTATGTGGTATATTACGTTTATGGGGCTTATTAAATACGGGGCGAAAAGAGACCGCATGAAAGAGAGAGAAAGAGACAGAGAGTGATTCGATACCGAAGAGGTTGGTTTACCCTGACTCGGCGGATCCAGCACGCTCGCATACCATAAGATCACTCTGGACCCTCTTGTTCTCGGCGAAGCTCGCAAGTAGTCTCCGTATACAGAAAATTCTATACGCGCTTACTCTGTCGCTGTCCGCTCGGATCCCGAGCTAAAGCGTCTCTGGCAAATAATTGCCGCTCCGCTCTGCACGTTCCTCCCTTCGGCCTACCTATACTCTCTCTCTCTCTCTCTCTCTTTCTCTCTCACCTTTCGTCGGCTTCTTCTCGTTCCCTCGTCGCCGCTGATGATGCCTGTAACAACTGATACAATTAGTACATGTGTTATATTTGAGAGAGAGAGTATGTCGGGAGATGCCATTACCCGTCACAATATATATATATATATATATATATATATATATATATATATCCAATTTGAACGTAACAAAAAAGAAATTTTGATTTCATAAAATGGCAAGCTACCAAAGATAGCCTAAAAGATACAAAATTTTAGGTTTATATTTAGCTCTATAGAGGTGATCCATTGAACTTATAAGGAAAGGAACTTTATCGAAAAGTATTAGAATAACCCACATATATATATATATATATATATATATATATATATATATATATATATATATATATATATATATATATATATATATATATGAAAAGTTGAATTTCGCGGCAAGGAGGCTCAAATTTTTTTAGATGTATTTTGAAAAAATGTTTTACTTCGTTCAATATATTTTACATTTTATCAGCATAAAGCAGAGATCAAATTCAAAAACCGGAAAATACAAAATTTCACCGTAAAAGCGCATATGTGTCTTAAGGGCTGAAATTTTTAGGCGAGACATATTTTTTGTATACCTACTACGAATTATAACCGAGTCAAAATTTATATTGACCTGGGAGCATTGTTCATTTGCTTATCTGCCAGATAATATCTAGCTAGAGCCTTTGTTAAATAAATGTGTTTAGTCACGTGAAAAGCCCTTCTTTTATATCGACGCTCCCTACGAAAAGTAACGTTTGTCCGATTTAATGCGAAGACTAATACGATAAAATTTCCGAACGAAAAGTAGCACAACTTGGATTTTTCCAGCGGAACGTAACATCAACTACAATTTTCCAAAGAAGAATAACACGACTCAGCTTTATTCAACAAAAAGCGTCGAATGTATTTGTGGCGAAAACCAGCATATTTATAAGGTTGCAAAAATGGTAATTCTAATTACGAGTATTATACAACTGTTACGGGCAGGAAAGGCTTCGTCAATGATAGAACAAAGAAAGTATTAGTTTTTCTCGTAAAATCATTTCTTGTATCAGATTTTGTTCCAAAAATTTTGAAAGTGTTAGTCTTCGCCGTCAAAATAAATGTAGACATTATTTTTTGTAGGGAGCGTCGATATTATATCTTCTCCCACATTAAAATATTTTAGTAAAGTGCTATAAAAAATGTTATATTGAGTGATCATTTAGTGTGCTATATATTCTGCAGGAGCAACCTCAAGTAGAAATATTTACTATTTAACACGTTGTTGCCAAAATAATTACTTGTGAATTTGACTATACTATCCGTTGGTGCATGTTATATAAATAATGACTCGATTGATCTTCACGAACAAATTTCTTGTTTATTAAAAGAGTCTAACGTTTCATGGATATCGTTGACTCTCCTCATCAAAGCAAAAAAATAATTACAAACAACATATGTCAGAACAAATAAATCGGAACACAGATTGCACATATTACATAACGCATTTTTTACAAGTAATAATAAGTTTAATAAACTATATAAACATACCATTTAATATAGAGAAGATTTATCGTCTCATAGAGTCCTCCGTGGGATTTCGCCTAGCGTCGCGAATAGTCAATAGTTGTGAGTAATATTTTTATTTAAAATTTGATTCTATCTAAATTATATGATATAATATTAATTTATGTTAAAATTTGATTTATCATATAGATTTGGCTAGTTGGTTTTACAACTTGTAATTGTACGGCGGTTTTAATGAAATTATACATCTTCTCTATATTAATTGGTTTGTTTATATAATTTATTTAAATTATTATTACTTGGATAAAATAATTAATTATGTGATAAAAACAATCTGTATTCTGATTTGTTTGTTTTTCCATATATCGTATGAAATAATATATGTAGGTCTGATAAGGTAAGTCAACTATACTCTCGAAACGTCAGCATCTTTTATAATGAAGGAATTTGTTCGTGGAGATCAATCGAGTCAATTATTTATTTTCGAAATATTACGCTCAACACAATTTATGTATTGAACTTCATTACGTGACAATTAGTAGCTGAAATTGAATTATAAATAAGTGAATTATTTAATTGTTATTTAATTGCTATATCATCCAGAACAAATTGACTTTGTAAGAACATTTCTAGGAATCAGGTGAAAACCATATGTTTGCGAAATAACCCTTATATAAATAATAAATTTTAAAATTCGGTATTGGATTTAGTTGTTGTGATTTTTTTGTATGTAATTATACGATATAAATTAATTTTTAATCAATTTACGTAGTTTAGATTTCTATTGTACGATTGATTAATACAAATAATTTATTATTTTTTAACACAGGAACCGCAGACCTTATATTAGCAGCCAACCTACTACCACAATAACGTCTATAATGCTTTTCAAAATGAGTACAGCGAAAGAAATTCCACTTACGCAGACAGATATGAATATTTTCAAAATCAATCAAGATACTACGGAAGACAAAGATAAAAATAAAACGTCGAAAACCTTCTTTAAAATCTCTGACTCTGTGAAAACTCTCTCTTCAAAAGAGAATGAAGATAATGATAAGAGCTTCGAAAATCCAATTATCAAGATGCTCTTAACACCAAAGATAAATAATAAGGAGCGACCTGAGAATTTTCTTGATATCACCAGCCCCTTTTTTAACAGCTTCCAGCGCAAAGACAATGTTTTCTCTGGTTTAGTGTCCCATGAAATCCGATCAATTGGACGGACCCCGACACCCGCCAATCAAGGGGGGTACGATATGATAACTGAGCAAGAGATAGACTTAACAAGCAATACATTTATAGAAGCTCATACGATAGGGCCATACAACTCATTTATTCCAGATTATCAAGATGATCAAGGTGAACTAACGCCACTGCAGCAACAGCAACAAGAGCTGATATTTCACAAAGATGTTGATGACGATTCTAGTACAATACTGCCAGAAGTGGAATCTTCTTATAGGTACAACATAAAAGTGCGCAGCAACGGAAAAGTGTTAGATCCTTCATATAGCTAATTTTTATTTGCATTACTACAGTAATATATTTTTTCTGCAGCATTCAGAAATATATTGTGTGTCTTAAATTATTGTAACACATAAAGTAAGATTACAAAATTTTTTACTTCCTGTATTTTTATTATTACTACAATAACATATACTTAATAAAAGAAATTAGCTTCCCTACTGAAAAAATCATATGATTTATTGTATGTCGTTATCGACCCATATGGCTTACCATTAATCATATGATTAATTGTATGATTTCTCAAATATAAAAAATTACGCCGCAACTCATATGATTAATCGTATGATTTTTTATTTGATTTATATAGCTGTATACTCTTGAACAGTTTGTAACCTTTAAATAACAAGAACAAGTATGGCACAGTAGCTAAGTGATCGACTGCAAACCAAAAGGTTCCGGGTTCAAGATTCGGCGTACGATATTTTTTCTTTTCTTTCCTCTTTTAATGATAAATATCTAATCAAATTAACGATAAAATTAATTATTTATCGAAAAAATATAATTTATATAAATCACATAAAAAATCATAAAATAATCATATGGCTAATCATATGATTAAGAATATGAATCATCATATGATTAATTGTATGCCATATGCGTTTATAGCATCATACGATTAATCATATGATTTTTTCAGTAGGATTATTTGTTTATTTATTTATTTTCTCATTCTCTCACTCACTTACTGCCTCACTGAATCACTTAATTATTTATTTATTTCGTGAATGAATTTCTTTTAAAATGAATAACCTCTAATATCACAGAAGATTGTGAACCATTATTAGCTCAAAAATATTTAGTCAATAAACCAACACCTAATAAATATTCACTGAATGATGATTTTCGAAACATTATAATAAGTATTATTAAAGTTACTGTTGCCCAAATAAATGCAATTTTCAAGAATCAAACCTTATCAGAATTTTATTATAAAAAATATTGATTTCCGAGAAACATTACAACAATAAATTTTTTTATAAAACTAAGCGCAACTGACTTTCTTCTAAGCGCACATAGGGTAATGATACCAAATATGTGTGTCAAATTTTGAAAAGATTAGCACAGAGTAAAGGAACTAATATGCCAAATACTAACCATACATACCCAAACACATATACACACATTCACATACACGCACACACGATCGTACACGCATACAAATATCTTTTAGGACTAGAATATTCAAGATCGTTTAGGACTAGAATATTTCAGATTTGTTAGGATTAGAATATTCAAGATCTTTCAGGACCAGAATATTCAAGATATTTTAGGACTAGAAAATTCAAAATCTTTTAGGACTAGAATATTCATTTCATACTCCTAAAGTCATAAAATATGATTATGCGTTTAAAAGACACAAAAAAAAATGTTTTTGACTATCACAAAACCTTTACTACAAGAAAACCATTTGATTCTTTCAATCCGAGGGAATGTAATGAACAGCTACATTCAATATGGAAATGTTGTTATTGTAAGAGATTTCATAAAAATTTCCCTGTTTCACAGTAAAATCGACACTACTGTACAGTAAAAATCATGATAAATAAAACTAATTTTTAACCAACTTCTTTTACACTCGTAAACTACTAAAGTTAAAGTCCTCAGTCTAAAGTGAAATGTCATTTAATTATAGCAAATAATTTTTGGTTACGATAATAATTTAGGTGGTCTGATACGTATTTTCTGTAATTAAGGCTATCCTGAAAAAGAAATTAGATACTAATGCGTATTTTTTGAGAAAAACGAAATGTTTTTCATATATTTTACGTAGGGTTACGTAGGTCTAACGCATTCCCTTAAGGGGACATATACACCTTTAAATTTAAAATTAATCGATAATACGTTTTAAGGTAAAACCAAGTCACTCATTATATAATGCCTGTCTTTTCATCAATAATGTTATGTCGCGCGTAAACAATAAATGGCGCTAAGTTAATATGAAATAAAATCCCGTTCGCCTCTAGTTTTGGTCAATACTGGCGTAAATTACCTGGGAGTCGAGGTGTTAGCAAAAGCAGGATAGCGAAAATGACATTTAATATGACATCGGTAAAAATAGGAAGTGCCAGTTTACGAAAGGATAGGAGAAGATAGTGATGTATGTAGGAACTTACGTTGTATGTATGTGTAGGTCTTGGTTCCCTGTAGTCGGCTCGGCTGCGCTGCGCTGTGGGCGGTCTCGTGCTCAAGATGGTGGCGGGAGATATGAATAGCAGCTCAGGCACAGCAAATAAATCAGCGAGAGCAAATAAGTTTAAGAATAAGTTTATTGCATAAGAAGCACAAAGTTAAGCATAAGGGCGTGTCTCATTTACAAGTGAAATAATTATGCGTATTCGAGGACGGAGCGACAAACGTATTGAGTCGCGGAAGGGAGTTCAGGAAATATTGGGGTGGAAGAGTGTACCATTGTAGAGTATGAGGTAGGCTAGGTATGATACTGGCTAAATAAGGAAGGTCGATAAGTTAGTTTATGTATGATAAGTCACTTTTGTCGTATATGGATCTTGTCGACGAAAAGTTGTTGTGGGTTGATACTCAGGGCGTGACAGACTGGTCCCTGAAGACTTGCGTCGCAGGTGCGATGCAGATTAGTGACGAATTTGACTTGCTCTGCCAGTGTTCATGATTTCGAAGTCTTCCTCCATCGTGCTGCTCTTGTTGAACGGTGCAGGATGTTCGAAGATATCTGTTGGCTGCTTAATACCTCCAGGTATAGAAATTTATGAAAATGTCGAATTTTCTTGTTATAATAAGACTGTATTATTTTACATTTGCATACCTGAGTTTTTACAATATGCCGATTTATACATTACTTAGACATAGAACATTCGATTGTGGATATGGCATTCTTTTTTTTTGTTGAGGTCTTTATAGTTGAAGGTTACAGTATTGGACGACGAATTTTTCTTATTGGTCGCCAGTAGTTTCAAAACTGATCGTACACAGTTCATACATAGCTGGTGATTTTGTGAAAGGATTTATTTAACGGAAAGGATAAGGATATTGGGTTAGGATATGGTGTAGTCTCGGCATGCGACAATTTTAGTTACAGGTAATAATTATTCAATGAATAATGTTCATGACTAAACCCAGTTTGTTATGTAACACTATGATTATTTAAACATGGATACATTTATAAAATGAATTGTACAAAGGGAGCGATTTTCTAAGGTTTAAACAATGATTATATTTTGTGATGTTGCATCAACTCGATTAGTACATCACACATTAGTTAATTATTGTGATAAAATTTAATTAGATAAATAAAAGATCGTTTTGGCTTAGATATATATTACTTTTCGAAATTGATTTATTGAATTTTGGTTATCTGTAAAATTTTTAATAAGTATAAAAAATCTATATATAGTTTATAGATATGTATGTCTTTAGATATAGTTGATAGACATGTTTGATAGATTTTCATTATGGTGTATTACCCTTTAAATATTTGATATTTATATATAAAATGATTTACTACATAGTTAGTCAATATTAACTTTCTGTTTGTTGGTAAGAGTAATTTTAAAGGTACGATTCATTATTTGGATATAAGGTAGCTATAATTATACTTGAGTTAATGGAGTCTGGCTAGTATATCCCTCGGAGATCGGTTCGATCGATAGTCTCTGTTGTGTTTGCAGTTCCTCACCTTATATCTAGTTCTACAATGATTTTCTTTCGAATGACACAATATATTACATGGGCTTTGCATTCATTTAAAATAATAAAATAGGCAATAGTGGCCTTTGTTTACATCATACTCATCGCTTAATTTTGTTAACATTTATAGGTATAGTGTTGTATGTTGTAGTATGTTGTTTATATTGTTCATATATAAATTTCATTTAATTTACATGTTCGAATTTTTACAAGGTTGTTTATGGTTTGGTGCACTGTATAATGGAAAATTGCTAGGTTATCTATGGCTGAACTAGCAAAAATTTCTTTCTATATAATTTATGAATGATTTTATTTATCTACCATCTGTCATTACACTTATTTAAATATTAATACGTATGTGTATTTTTGTACCAATAAGGTCATTAAGAAAAATTAACAATACTTTTTGCCTTGCTAAATGTATTAATCTCTTATTCAATTAAAATGAAACTCAATTTATTAAGTAAAATTTGCAAAATATTCTTGATATTTATTAAGCTTTCGCGTTGCTCGCTTCTAACGCGAATTATTATGTGGAATCTAGTATTAACTTTGATTAAATTAGGTTCATCAAAAATTAAATTATCAAGACATGGTAGTTTATTTATTTCATATCATCGCATTGCTCTTTTATCTAGAGGTTGGCCTATGGAATTTAAGAAATATAAATAATTATCTTTTCGCATAAATAATTTTTCTCTACAATGAATAATATTTTTACTAGAGAGTTCGTTTGTGTGTGAATCACGATGTGTGAGCTCATAATTAAGTAGTTCAGTAGACTAGCTTGAATTTTTATTCAAAACAGCAATTGCATTAAGATCTATATCAAATTTCGCAGGGTTAGCGGCAGCTGTAGTTACAGGGCTGCTTGCGCGACTTTCTTGCATTTCCTCAGCGGGGATACTTTCACCGCCCCCCCCTGAAAATTTCCGCGCTGCGCGGCTGTGAATAAAGGAGTTTCTATTATCACTGTAGCTGCAGTAGTCGTATAATGTGCCACCGGCCTCCCCTCTTCAAACATTTTACGACCTCCAGTTGTTCTCTTACGCTTCGAAAGGGCTTGGATGGCTGCCACGTACCGGTGCTTGGCTGTCTGCATGCGCGTAGGCGTATCATCATGCCGGGTGGCTCATCGGCGGCGGGCTCTACCTGCCTTTCTAACGCTTGATTATTCATCTCTCTATCTAGCTCACTTTCGTTGTTAGCTTGCTCATGCTCAATGCCTAACAAATTGCTATTTGTGGTATCGTTAATGATTAATATTTGTGAATCTACTCCATTTCACGAAAGTGCATCGGCATCAGTATTTATTTCGCCCAGTTTATATTTAATTTCAAACGTATAATCTACCAATTTTAATCTCCATCTCGTGATTTTAGAGCTCGTATCTTTGTGCGAATTTAGCCAAACTAATGGTCTATGGTTTGTAATAAGTGTTAATTTTCTTCCGTATAATTACGGTCTGACTTGAGTTATACAAAATACTATAGGTAGAGCTTCTTTGAAAAAGTGCAATAATTTACTTCAGCTGGAAAGAGACCTCGTGATACAAAAGCTATCGAGAGTTCATGTTGTGAAATCACCCCCCCCCCCCAGTCGCATATCCGCTAGCATCGGTCGAAACAGTAAATTGTTTATCAAAATTACGATGTATTAAAATTGTTGGCTCACATAATCGATCTGTCAAATTTTCCAAAGCTTCGTGAGAATTTTCCCCAGAAATTGTTTGATATTTTTTGCTGTTTGGGGCACTGGAATTTTTTTTACTGCTTCTAATGTTTTAGGATCGGGCTTCAAGCCATTGCTGCTTACAATGTGCCCTAAGTAGCTAATTTCTTTCTTTAAAATTTCGCATTTATCAGGTTGCAATGTTAGGTTAGCTTTTATTAGTTTTCTTAGCAACCTAGCTATTATTTCCTAATGTTCTTCGATAGTTTCAGAAAAAATACAAATATCATCAACAAATTCTGCTACCCTTTTCATACCTGCAATTAGTGCCGTGATGAGAGCGAGAAAACCTGATGCACTTCTTTTAAGGCCAAATGGACTCCTGCGAAAATGAAATGTGCCCAAATTATAATGGAAAGATGTTATGTGTCTATCTTCTTTTTTTATAAAAATTTTATGGCAACCGGAAGCTAAATCGAATTCCGAAAAAAATTTTGTAGCTTTTATTTTTAAACTTTGCATGTACTGTGTATCTAACTGGTTTTTTCAACTTCATAATTAATTTTTGGATTTCATTAACTTCCTCATATTTTAGCATATTTAATATTACTAGTATATGCTTACAAATGATTTGAATATTCTCAAACTGTTCAGGTAAGCATTTATTATTTGTTGACTATCTTTAATAACTTTCAATAAATAAATCAATTTTTCTGAAACTTCATATTCAAGCTCACTCCTATCGAAATTTTTAATTTCATCATATGCAAATTTACTTCCTTCCAAAGATACATTATCATTAATTTTTTATTTCAATTTTGTATTTGCTTCTAACAGCGATTTTGTATTAGCTTGTAGGAGCGATTTCTCATTTGCATCTAACAGCGTTGTTTGTTTTTCTGAAACAAGAATTAAAAATATTATTTTTTGCTTTTTTATTTTCTAATTTTGGAATGCGAATTTTGGTAGACTTTTGCGGTAGTTTGCTAGAAATGGCCGATTCCTGCTTCTGCTACGATATCGGTTTTCTAATTTTAGAGTTCGATTGATTTTCTATTTTCTAATTTTAGAGTTCGATTGATTTTCTATTTTATAATTATTATTATTTCAATTTTGCGCACTTAATTTACTATTTTCAAATTTCTGATTACGATTTTCAGGGTTTCGAATCTCGACTTTAGAAGTAGAATTATCGTTTTTCCGATGTCAGTTTTTGGATTTCGAATTGGATGTGATGTACGTATATGATTTTTGACTTTATGAATTTCGATATTCTAAGTTTGAGTTTGGCAAAGGTTCGGACTTCTATTGCACGCACTGTTCTTGCGTTTTCTTATACTATTAACTTATCTACCTTTTTATTGTTAATTGATGGTAATTTTACAGGCAATTTGTAATTATCAATTATAAAATATTGTTCTCTGTAATTAATGTCTGCATCTAATTAATAAAGATTTCACTGCCAAGCAGTCCGTCTTCGTCAATAGGAAGATCGTCTGGTACTAAGTGAAAATATAATGTTAGATCATGAAACTGCACTTGAATTTTGCAATAAGTATATATGCTACTTTTGTTATACCGGTTAGTTCTAAAATTTCGTTAGCATCGACTCGAACATACGCGATTTTTTTGAAATTTTCAAAAGTGTTGGCCCAGCGCCGGTGTCTTGCATAAGCGACAATGATTGCGGTCAGGTATTTGTTTGTATTATAATTGTTGGAGAACAATTATTAATGTTTAATAAAAAAAATCTGTTTTATTAATTGTATTGCTGATTGTTTTTCGTATAATTGTGACGCTGGGATTGTGGGATTTTGCAATAATTACATACTGTCGTGGCGCTATTTTAGGCTTAGTTTGGCTGATGTACATTGGTAGAGGGAACATAGTTGGAGTATTGATTTTTGTTTTCAGGCCGCCCCTGTGAGTTAGTCGGTATTGATTTTTCACTGTCGGGCGTGGCCGAGGTGCTTTTTTAGGGAGTGACCGGCGTCGTCGGAGTGTCTGCGCCATTGTTACGGTACTAGCTATTAGGCGATGTATGACCTAATTTATGGCATATTTGACACGTTTCTGACTTTTTGCTATCGGCTAAGTTAATTTGGGCATATTCTTTTTCGCTAATTTTTGTTTGTATAGGAGGCTGTGGTATTCTCATTTGTTCGTCTGTATTTTGTCATGCATAATCGCGCTCTATGTCAATTTCTTGGTCTATCGCGGAGTCTATAGACTAGAATGTGCCCATTCACCGTTTTATAACCCATTGCAAACAGCGAATAAAATATGCTACACTATATTTTTCTAGTTCTTATTTAAGATCCGGTCTATGCCTTTGTCGCGTAACGCGGCTTCGTATACTTCTTGTTCGGCTGATTATAATCTATTTGAAAATGAAATTACGTTGTCGTCGTATTTTTCCATCGTAACTGCTAGCTCTACCAATAATTCGTGAAAACATTTTATAGAACCGTAGGTACTATCAAAATACATTTTATGCCCATCTCAACGAAGATGGCCACTTTTTGTCCTGAAAAGCGAGACCAAAATTACACTTTTTGACCGAAAAAATGATTAGCGGGAAAAAAGTAACTTTTTTCCCGCAAATCGCCTTATTCCAGCATTGGTGGGAAAAAGTGACTTCACTAGAAACTAGCTCCAATTCCTTTATTTCATCAATTTCAATATCCCTGATTTTCGATTGTATTTTAACAATATTGTCTTTTAATAGTCCATAAGTCCCGTTTTCCGAGTCAAAAAATGACCACAGTTGAGATGGGCATAAAGTACTATATGTAACTCGGGAAAAATATTCGACTTTTTGCCCTTGTTACATACTCTACTAATAATTTCGTGCATATTATAGAAAGTTCTTTGCTGTGCACTTTTTAATGCTTGCCATCCATGGATGCTCTACATCCATCCAAAAATATTCTAAGTGGAATGTTGTAACCGTTAAATTTTGGAATGATTCCGACTGCATCTTTAATTGATAAATTACGAACTGGTGTGCGAGTGGTACTTTGAAATGAGTGTAGAATATTGTTTGGTTATCTACGCTAATTATTTGTCGAGTTTTTATAAGGTGTACCGTGTATTCTTGGTGTAGAGAAAAATGGGGAGGTTTTTGCTGTGTCAGGCTTTTTAAAGTTGTCGTTATTTTGTAATGAAAGTTTAGGATCAGTTTTGGATGGAATGGGTGACTTTTACACTAAAGATTAAGACTGTATTGTTTTATCATAATTGTTACCGTAAAATAAGAATATCCCGCCTTTTTATTCTCCAATTTTTACGGTAATTTTGATCATAAAATTTTCTTTGTGTAGTAGTTACAAGGAGTGTACACACGCTGTGGAAACCAGGTTACTATCAAACTTAAAGAGGTGGTTTCTGGTACCTAAAACCGCTGTTAACTACCTTAGCAGAATACTTTCTGAAAAAACGGTCCTGATTAATCGATTATAGAATCTTATAATGGTAATTCGCATTAAATAAATTAATGCTAAAAGTAATTCATGATTTCAAGCTCGATAATAGCCTTGAAATACATAGTTTGAATAAAACTGACGCGTATTTTGCGAATATTTCCGTAAATTTTATATATTATAGTAATCAGTGTTAAAAGAATGAATTTCGATTTGCTAAATTAGATATTGCTTCCTCCAAGAGGAAGCTTTGTGATAGTACAAAGAAAGTTTTGCTAAAAACATGTTAGAAACATGTTTTGAGATACGAGGGTAGTTCAATAAGTCTTTAGAATGACCAACAGATGGCGCGCGAATCGCTCCAAATCATCTGTTTTCAGTCAGCACCACTCCCGACTAGATATATGGTGCAGTCACAGTCCACATCTTCTGAGTTTACGTGTCTTTATAACCAATTGAAAAAAAAAAATTGCTTGTTAAGAAAAATGGAAAAAAACGAGTTCAGAGCGGTAATTAAACATTTTCATTTAAAGGGTTTAACTCCATATGAGATAAAAAAATGAATTGGACTCAGTTCATGGCACATCTGCCCCTGCCTTAGCAACGGTTTATAACTGGGTAAATGAATTTAAGCGTGGTCGTACATCAATAAGTGACGAACCACGTTCAGGAAGGCCCGTAGAAGCAACTACTCCTGAAATCATCAATAAAATCCACGATATGGTGTTGAAGGATAGAAGATTAAAAGTGCGTGAGTTAGCTGAGGCCACAAGGATATCTATAGGTGCAGTTGTTTCAATTCTACATGAAAAATTAGGCATGAAAAAGCTATCGGCAAGATGGGTGCCGCGTTTGCTCTCAGCTGAGAATAAACGCAATAGAGTGGTCGCCTCTAAGGCTCTTTTGGCGCGCATAAGTCGGAATCCTGAGGAATTTTTTCGTCGATTTGTGACTGTGGATGAAACATGGATACACCACTACACTCCTGAGACAAAGGAACAATCCAAACAGTGGATTTCCACAGGCGAACCAGCTCCAAAGAAGGCAAAGACCGTAAAGTCAGCTGGTAAGGTTATGGCTACAGTTTTTTGGAATGCACGTGGAATTATACTTATTGACTACTTGGAAAAGGGTAAAACAATTACTGGTGAGTATTATGCATCATTATTAGAGCAGCTGAAAGAAGAAATAAAAAAAAAACGACCATATTTGGCGAGAAAAAAAATTCTCTTTCATCACGACAACGCCCGAGTTCACACATGCTTCGTTTCAATGGCTAAAATTGAAGAACTAAAATTCGAATTGGTCGAACACCCACCGTATTCACCAGATTTAGCCCCCAGTGACTTTTTCTTATTTCCAAACTTGAAAAAATGGCTCGGTGGACAGAGATTTACGGACAACGAAGACGTCATTGCCTCTGTAAGTGTTTATTTTGAGGAACTTCCGAAAACGCACTATTCTGAAGGATTAAAAAAGCTTAAAAAGCGATTGACCAAGTGTATAGAGCTCCAAGGAGATTATGTTGAAAAATAAAAAAAAATTTACCCAAAAAAAATTGTTTTTATACTTTATTCTAAAGACTTATTGAACTACCCTCGTATAAGGAATCAAGGTACAATATTTTTAGAAATTGTACGTATGAATGCGTGTGTGTATGTGTGTGTGCGTTTGTATGTGTGTGTGTATGTGCGTGTGTGTAAGTGTGTATGTGTGCGTGTATATGTATGTGTGTATGTATATATGCATTCATATCTCGAGTAATCCAACATTTAATGCTTCAGGGCTCATTTTTTTAACAAAGGGGGCACAATAATAACGATTTTTTGATTTTTTGCTTTTAATTTTTCGGGTTTTATGGTACGTTAAAAATAATATCTTCGATTCAGTGAAAATGCATTTGATAAAGCATAAAATTACCTATATTGTATCATTTGAAATTTCGGATAATGTGTTTCTTTTCTTTTGTTATATACGTAAAGTCATTATTGTTTGAATGGTGATTTCTTTGAAATATATAATGAAAAGTTTTTGAACAAATTTTAGGTAATTAGGACTTAAAAAAAAAAGTTAATTCTATAATATTTTTGAGAAATTTTTCTACGATTGAGTAACAAATTATATTGTAAAAAAATTGATTTTTTATGGCAAACGATAACTTGATTGAAACGGCATTATTCCGTCGCTTTACCTTGCTTTTCCCCCTCCCTTTTGCCAAATTTTCGCGCGAGTGCTGGCTCCTTGTTTTCTGCCTCCCTATTGCCCCCCAAACAGAATTTGTATATGTGCTATAGCGCATCGGAAAAGATAATGAGAGAAAAATTTTATTTCCTCCCCAGAGAGACAATAAACACTATACACTAGCGATGCTATGTTTTCTCCTAAGTCACAAAACTGTATTCCTATTCTTGGTTTACAAAATGCTGAATTTTTACATGCTCTTTGACATATTCTTATTTGTAGGAGTACTTTCTTTTTTTAAAAAAATAAAAATACCTAATATATAGTTTAAATGCAGTTTACGCAAAGTTAAATAAATTTATAACGAAAATGAGAAAAAAACTTATAGGACTGCATATCACCAGAGTAAAGCAGTTGAAAACGCTGTTATTACTTTTGAATAATTAAATCCATAATTATTTTTTCCTAAAAAAAATCGCTAACCTTTTCTAAAGAAGTTACTAGTTATAAGGCCTTAAGTTTTAAGTGAAATTTTCCACTCTCTTTTTTCAACATGAGATCATATAATAAATACGTGTCTAGACCTGCTAGGCGTAGATCTTCGTTTTTTAATGTTTCAATCCATTTTTTGCTCGTAAATTGCGTACCATGGTCTGATATTATCGCCTCTGGTATCCCACATGTAGGCACGTAATCATTTAATAATTTTCTATCACAAACGCGGTATATGCTTTTTTAAGGTTGTTAATATGTATTTTACTCCTCCTGTAGACCCGGGTAAGGGGCCGAAAAAGTCTATCGACAACAAGATTGGCTGCGTAATTTCGTCATATCGTTTCGTAAAATATTTAGTTTTTTGCCATGTATCGCAGGTTTTTAAAATTTCCGCTACCCTCTTTCTCAATTTTCGCGTATGAAAATGTTCGAAAATCATTTTATACATATTACGCGACCCTACATGCCCATATATCTCATGTACCTCCGTCACTAATAGCTCTCAACTTCCTTCGGGTAGATATATTATTACACGCTCCGGCATAATTTTACATAGTATATTTTCTCGCATTTCAAGTCTCTTTTTAATTTTATCGTCACCGGACCTTAAGTTTTCGATGATTTCCCAAGCATAAGGTTCCCTTCTTTGCGTTTTTTCTATATTTTTACAACATTCGATTAACGCGGGGCTTGGTTTTTGTTGCGCTATAGCGGCTATAATAATTTCTGATTTTTCCGCGCGGTTAGGCTCTAGATCTGTGACTTGACTGAAATAATCTGCGACGGCATTTTCTTTACCCGGTACATATTTCGGGTCAATGTTAAAATCTTGTATTGCAAGATTCCATCTTTGTAATCTTGCATTAATGCATTTGCATGTTTTTAGAAATGAGAGGGCTTCATGGTCCGATCTCACGAAAATATTGACTGCCTTCCGTAAAAACGTATATAATCTTTTTAATGCCGATATTAAAGCGACCATTTCTGTTCTGTCGTAAAGTATGAGCACTCGCTCCCTTTTAGCGTTCTGCTCACGAAGCACACGACTTCCTCCTCCTTCTCGTCATTTAATTGAGATAATGCTGTGGCGCATGTAAAATTCGAATAGTTGGTTGAAAGTATGTACGGTCGTTTCAGGTCTGCGTATTTTAAGATAATATTTTTGTCGAAAATTTCCTTTATATTATTAAAAGCTATTTGTTGCTCCGTCGTCCAATGAAATATAGCCCCTTTTTAAGTAATTCAATCAAAGGTTTGGTATGCTGCGAGTAGTTTTTTACAAATTTCGTATAAAAATTTACAAACCCCAAGAAACTCTGTAATTTCTTTACGTTTCTGGGTCTTTTGAAATTTTTTATCATTTCGATTTCCTCAGGATCTGGCGTGATTCCGCGAGCTGATATAAAATAGCCCAGAAATTCTACTTCTTCGCACATGAAATTTGATTTTTTTAAATTCAATCTTAAATTATGAGCTAAGAGCCTTTCATAAAGCAAAACTAGGTGAGACAGGTGTGCTTTAAATTTTTTTGATTTTATCACCATATCATCCACAAATAACACAAGAAATTCGTCAAAATCTGACGTTGTATGGTCTAAACCTCTTATTAAGGCTGAACCGCTGGTCTTAGCCCCAAAAGGTACAACATTATGCTGAAAAATATAATTATCGCACTCAAAAGCCGTATATTTTCTGCGCCATTCTGTGAGCTTTACCTGCCAATAACTGCAAGTAAAATTTGCAATACCTCCTCTACGTCCGGCGGTCCCTCGTAATTGTCAATCATCCGCACGTTTAGTTTTCGTGCGTCTAGACATAATCGAATGGAACCGTCTTTTTTCACAACCCCGACAGGGTTAATATACGGGCTTGTAAAACGCCTAATGATTCCTAACTCTAGCATTCTGTCTATTTCCTTTTTTACCTGTTCTCGGTATGTTAGCGGTATCGGATAGGGTTTTGTATAATAGGGCGTATCGTCCTTCAGAATTAATTCGTGCTCATATGTCGTTAATAAACCGGGTTTTTTTCAAGCACTTTTTAATATTTTACGAGTAACTCTTATAATTTTATTTTTTGTGATCCACTTAGATTTGCACATAAATTCACTTTATCATCGATTTCTTCTATTCAGATATCGTACGATTCTTCGCGGAATTCCGTACATTTTCGATCGTCCTCATCGAAGTAATTATCGAAATCGACCTCATTTTCGAGGTATTCATTCTAGGGCTCCATACACAGAGACGTATATTCGTTCGACGCGAACCGCCTATCCGTGTAACCGATAACTCCGTCTTTCTGATTTACTTGAAATAATACGTGTCGATTTACCGTATCAATTAACATTTTGAACGCATTTATTGAGTCGTATCCTATTATACAGGGCTTTATCAATTTTGGCACTACTAAAATTATCAATTTTGCTTCTAACCCTCCGATAGTTATCGTTACCATTTTTTAGAATTTTAATCTTGCCGATTTGCCCTCCGTCGCGCCTTTAATAATTTTTCCGCTTATGGGTAGCGTAGGGCATTTTTTAAGTTTATCGATATTGGCGTAGTTAAATTCCTCTGAAATCGCCGAGACCTCACTACCTGTGTTGATTAATGCTTTTATCTCGAGCCCGTAAATGTTTACGCTAATCTTCGGTGTTAGAGTCGCTGGAATTGTAGGTGGTCCAGGGAAGAAATAATTTGAACACTGAGTTTAATTAAATATAAACTATATTATTATAAAATACTCTGCGCTCTCTGTTCTGGATACAATAAACTAAATAAACGATAAGGCACAAGAAAACAGTGAAGCCTCTCTGGATGTCGGCTGCGGGAAAGCTGAAGTAGCACCAGGCGTCCTTGCAGTAGAGAGAGCGAACACGGAGTGAGGACCTGTCGCGCGTGTAGCGACACGCGCGCAGGAGTTAAGCAGGAGAAGGGCGAGAGGGGGAAGGCGGGGAAGATGTTGTTTTCCCTTCGTGCTTTCGCGCGATTGACATGAAGTCTGGCGCTTCGCCGACACTCCCTCCCTTCGTGGCTTCTATTTACTCATCTGGGAGTCTGTAACAGTGAGAACAAAAATTAGTGTTCTGAAATAAACAATTGATTTATGTTTTGTATAATATTTTATCTCTGAGGTATTGATGGTTTTGTGTAGGTAGAGGCTTAGTCATAATATCAGCTTCATTCTCTTTAGTAGCTATCCTTCTAACTAGTACTTTATTTTGTAACACACAGCTCTTAATATAGTCTCCGTGTGTGTCAGCTATGTGACTTTTGCTTCCTCTGGATTCTCTCTCTGTTAATTTTCTCTGAATCTTAATTACATCATCGTCAAAATTTTTTCAATTTGTGTGGCCCATCCATTTGTGTACAATTGCTAGCAGATTTGTTATCACACGAAACTGTTACTGGGTAGAGTGTTTTTCCTGTGATGTCTCTTATTGCTTTGTCAAGAGATATGAGTTCTTGGCAAGCTTCGCTCATAGCCAAGTACTCTGCTTGACATGTGGACAAGGTTACATATAATTGTTTGTGGCTTCTCTAGGCCACTGTATCTCCATACAGTTTTACTATGTATCCTCCTGTAGATGAGGAATCTTCACAGTCTCTAAAACTTGCATCAGTGAATGCTTCCAGTTCATTTCCCTCCGCTTTGTATTTCAAACCCATTAGTGTCGTTCCTCTTAAATAGCGAAAAATTCTCTTTACTTATTTCCAGTCATTCTCTGTGGGTGATACTTGCCTTCTGGATAAATAATTTACAGCAAAGGCTATATCTGGTTTTGTAGCCCCTGCTAAGTACAGTAAGCTTCCTATGGCTTCTCTGTAGGGCACTTTGCATGGGGTTTGCCCTTCTTCTTGTTTCTCTGTATTGCTTGACTCTTTATTTTTCACCTGTCTGCTGACCATCGGTGTAGCCTGAGCTTTGCTCTCTTCCATTTTGAATCTTTCCAGTATTTTCTCTGTATAATTAGATTGATCTAATGTCAATATTTTGTTTTCTCTGTCTCTTGAAATTTTCATTCCAAGGCATACTCTGAGTTCTCCTAAATTTTTCATCTTAAAGACTTTGCACAGACTTGACTGAATAGTCTGTAGCTTTGTTGGACTTTTGCTGGCTAGTATTATGTCATCTACATATAATACCAGCGGTGCCATCTCTCCTTCTTTTCTCCATGTGAACAAGCAAGGATCGCTTATATCTCTTTCCAAGCCTAGTTTATTGGATTCCTCTGTAAATTTCTCGTTAAACTTTTTAGGACAAATTTTCAGTCCGTACAGTGTCTTCTTTAATTTGCATATTTTATTTTCACTTGAGTCTATACTTTCTTTTACTCCCTCCGGTATTTCCATGTATATATCCTCTTCTGGTTATTAATTATGGCCAAGGCTGATCTTATCACTGGAAGTCTCGACACAGGAGCATATGTTTCTCTGAGTTCATAGCTATTTTTGTCTTTGAAGCCTCGGATGACTAACCTAGCTTTGAATTTCTCTTGTCCTTTTTCATCTATTTTTCTCTTAAAAATCCATCTGGAGTCGATAACATTTAATTTTCTACCACTCTGTCCAGTTTCTGGTCTATCCATTATTTTACAGACATTATTTTCTGTTAAGGATTGTAACTCTTCATTTATTGCCTCTTTCCATTTGTCTTTGTCGGACGAATTTACTGTTTCTTTGTAATTCGTCGGATCATTATTTATGACTGCCAATACTGCACAAATTTCTTCATCTTCCTCTTTATCATCCCTTTTCTCTTCATTAATTTTATTTACTCTGTATATAAAGTTGGGATCTTTCTTAGGACCTGTTTTCGCTTTTCTTTCTGGTATTTTGCTAACTTTTGGTTCTGTTACTTCCTCTACTATGCTCTTTCTCTTAGTTGGTCTGCCTCTTTTAGGTTTGGGTTATTCCGACTCTTCAATTTTGTTGATCTCTGTATTTGTTTTCTCCTCTTTTTCTTCAGTTTCTTCGAATTGTATCTGTTTTAATTCTGAATCTGGGTAAATGTCCTTGTATGTTAATTTTTCATTACATTTTACATGTCTTGAATTTTGGAACTTCAATGTTTGTGGATGCCACAGCAAGTAGCCTGTGGGTGTATATCCCACGAGAATAGCCTTTATTGCTCTTTCTGAAAATTTGTTTTCTGGCATTGGTGTTTTTACATAGGATACACATCCAAATCTCTTGAGTTCCTTTAAGTGATTATTTTTCTCTGGATTAATCACTGATAAAGACGTTTTGAAATCAATTCACTTATGACGTGTTCGATTGTATATGTGTATGGCTGCTTCTGTTGCTAGTATCCACATGGTCGGTGGCAAACCAGAATCGAACATCAGCGTTCTGATTTTATTCTGAATTGTTTTGTTGAATCTCTCTGATGTGTCATTGAATTGTGGCGTGTGAGGTGGAGCAAAATCACTACTGATATCTTCTCTTTTCATGATTTCAGCAAATTCTCCTCCTGTGAACTCTGTACCGTTATCTGCTCTGATATAACACACTTTTTCTTGTTTGCCTATTATATTTCTTTTGTGTGTTAAGTATCTGTGTAGGTATTCTCCTGATTAACTCTTATGTTTTACGCTTTAAGCTCTGGCATATCTTGAGTGGTCATCCACAAATGCGATTATAAATCTTTTTTCTCCTGGAAAAGATGCTGGTGAAATCTTTCCCATTGTATATGTATGTATTATGTGTAATGGTCTGTCTGACCTGCCTCTTGTATTTTTAAATGGGAGATTTTCCATTTTTGCTAAGATACAGATTTCACAATCGAGAATGTCTTTGTAGAATTTGACATTTTTAAGTTTCTCTTCATATTTTTGCATCTGTTTCAAATATTCTAGAGATGTGTGTCCTAGTCTTATATACCACAACATCCCTTCACTTGGTTTGTGCACTCTCGTCTCTGAACTATTTTTCTGATTGTTCTCTTGAAGTTTTTCTATTTCAGATTCTTGTGGTATTTTATTTAGATCTAAAATTTCTGCGTGTTCTCCAGAGATTTCCTGTTCTTTCTCCCTCCCAATCTCTGACGGTTTCTCGTTACGACTCGTAAACGTATCTACATCCATTTGAGATTGCGTCAGGAAATCTTCTAACGACACTAGGTTTGCCGTGACGGTGTATGTGTCGTATTCATCCTCTGTATTTATAGTACTCTGGACGTTGAAATCTATTAACCAGTTTAGTTTTTCATAATTTCCGGTTACGCAATTTTCTTTTGTCGTTTTATCAAATATTCTTAATGCAATGTTATCTAGATATATTCCATATCCAGCATCTGCAAATTTTCTTAATGATACCAGATTATCCACTACATTGGGTGCTGATATAACATTTGATAAAAGAATTGTCTCATCTTTAGTGTTTGATTTTAAATACAAATTACCTTTTCCATCAATCTTTATATTAGCACTCTTATTTTTGTTTGCACTCTTAATTTCCAGCCCTCTACTCTTAGTGTAATTTTTTAGTACAAAACCTTTACTAACAATATGTTCGGTTGCTCCCGAATCTGCTATAAAGCTAATCTCTTTATTGTTTAAATGTGTGGTCATTTGCTTACCTGCCAAGTTTGCTTTGGCTTTGTTGGTTTTCTTGGCTGGTCTCCTATCTTTATTATAGGGTTGTTGCCTATGTTGATTTTTAAAAACTCTGCCTCTGAATTTACCTTTACCTCTATCTTTTGTGTTAGTGTGTTGTGTGCTAGGGTTATGTTGATTATTTTTATTATACCTTTGTACAGCATTGGGGTACTGGTCGCCCTTGTGTCCCTTGATTTCATTACAATAATAACAGAACCAGGTGTCGTACTGCCTCAGGGGACACTCGACCACCCAGTGTCCCAGCTTGTTCCATCTGTAGCACTTTGTCTCTTTCTGCTCTGCTTGCTTCTCTCTTGGTCTCTGGGCTACATTTGCTCTTGCCTCTGAGCCTCTGGGTTGTTGTGCCTCTATCTGTAACAAACAGTTTTTCATTTCCTCTAGTGTCATCTCGGGGCCGGTCTGGCCTTTTATCAAGCAGGCTGATCTCAGCTCGTGGCTTGATTCATTCAATGCATGATAGAAGGCTGACCTTTTCTCTTCATCTGTTAGTGGCACAGTTGTGTTACAGCTCTGATATTCTCTTATAATATTTTCAAACCTCTCCCAGAAATCTATAACTTTTTCTTTGTTTGATTTCTTAATAGTGTATAATGTTTGATTTCTTAATAGTGTATAATGTTTGATTTCTTAATAGTGTATAATGTTTGATTTCATAATAGTGTATAATGTTTGATTTCATAATAGTGTATAATGTTTGATTTCATAATAGTGTATAATGTTTGTCTGACAGTGGCTTGCGTCATGTTTGATTCGATTCGTCTATCTCTCTTATTTTCTTTAAAATTTCCTTTGGCTCCTTAATATGCAATATCTTTTTGTGGTAGTTAGCGTCGAGATGATTTATTATAATGTCTCTCACCAAATTCTTAAGTTTTACATTTCTTTCTGAATTACTATTTTCATATTTCTCTGGATCAGTTAATACTTTTAACAAATCATTCGCCACTAACTCTGAGTTTAACGAATCGAACCAAACATCCAGATTGCCTTTAATTGATAGTTTGTAGTCTCTTTTAATCTGTATTTTATTTTGCATGTTGGACTCTAGAGTTTTGTTTAATTTAGAAAAAGTTTTATTCATTTCATCTAGTGATTTTAAATTTACACTATTTTCAGTTTAGTTTGAGTTTGATTCTAGTATATTTTGTTCTCTTATTTGTTCTCTATTTGACTCTTGTGTGTTTTGTTCACTTGTTTGTTCTGTATTTGGCTCTGATGTGTTTATTTGATTTGTGTGAATTTCGGTAGAGTGTAAAACATCATTTACCTCTGGATCTCTGAAGGCCTCTTTCAATAATTCTGAGAGAGTTTTTATTTCTGCAACAGTAGTATGGCAGATTTTCATTTTCTCCTTTTCTCCTTCTTCTCCTGGAAGAGATTTGCCAACTTCTCTATCCCTTCATTGGTCTTCTGAGACATCAGGACCAGGTTTTTGGTGACCTCTGTCTGCTCTTTCATGACTCTAATCAATTCGGTCATGTATGTGGTCCCTGGGATTGCTGTTGCTCTAATCTCTGTAAAAAATTGTTTTATTATTTTAATCTTTGGGCTTACGCTTAGTCGTACAAGTTATACATATAGGGGTGTATAATCACATATTGATGGATCCATAATCTTATATTCTGTATTTATTCTATTCTTTATTTTAACGTTGTTTTATTGTGTGTATTTTATTTTTATTATTTTCTTTATTTAATTCTGAATCAATTAATTTTTACCTGGAGGTGTCTCTGTATTATGAGTTGTCTCTGTAGTCTCTTCTGTTGGAGTACCAGCTTTCTCAGTTTTGTTTTCCACGACCTCTGGATGTAATTTTTAATCTGCCAAACATTTTTACTCTTTACTCTTATTGTTACACACTAGAATAGTTAATCAGCACGGCTGATTGATATTCAGATCTATTATAGGTATGGCTTGTACTCATGTGCTCCCTCCCAAACCGATTAGCCGCACGGCGGTTTTGCCGTTACTTTATGGGAGGGGGCGATCGCACACACGAATAAAGTCCAGCCTCACAGATCTCCTTTTAAGATTAGAATAGAAATAAAATTTATATTTATTATCAGATAATATAAATCTGTAATGGTATTTATGCACATATATGCATAAACATATATGCTCCCGTGCGTCGTATGTGTACGTGGCCTTATATACCGCACGGAAACGCGCTTCCCAGACGCCGCTAGACGCACGGCGCTTTGCAGTTGTGAAAAGAAACGGCCCGCACGAGTAATACAGGCTCAAGCATACGGACACACATACATACATACATATATACTCACGCACGCGGCGCGCTAAATGCGTTGACGCGCCCGTCCACACGCGAATCCCCTTTCTCTGAAAAAAATATAGAATCGCGTGCCTCGGGGGCTCAACTGCGCTAGCGCAAGTGTTTTCTCTCTCTCTCTCTCTCGTCGCTCCGCGCGGAGAGTTCCCCCGCCAGCGCTGACGTGCACGTATTCTCTATCTCTGTCTCTCGTCGCTCCGCGCGGAGAGTTCCCCCTCCAGCGCTGACGTGCACGTATTCTCTATCTCTGTCTCTCTCTTTTCGCGCGGATAATCTCCCACCGGCGTTGAGGTGCACGTGTTTTCTTTCTCTCTCTCACTTTCTTCCTCTCTCTCTCTCTCTCTCTCTCTCTCTTTCTCTCTCTTACTCTATTGTCATCCCTCGCGGCGAAAAGAAAACAAAACAAAACAAAACCCTCTCGCCGGCGTCGACGTCCTCGTAGGGACTCGAATTTATGTGTCGCACGGTGCTGGCCTGTATATTGCCGCTAGACGTACAGCGCTTAGCGGTTTCCAGGAAAAGAAAACAAAAACTTTCCGTGCGCACGCTACATTCTTGAGGCGCATGCCGCCCTGTATATATCTATATATGGCGGTGTGAGCCCGTCTTTCCGCGTGTTCGACGACTGAGAGAAAAAAAATGCTGACCCACGAGACGGACTCCTGCGCGTTAAAATGTCTCCCGTGTGCCCGCTCTCTTGCTCTCTCTCGGCGTCAACGCGCTAAACAAAATTTTCGCGCGGCCACCGGTGCTCTTCCCGCTTTCTCACGATTCCCGGTACAGCAACGGCGAGTCTATGTCGCTGTTCTATTGACATGCGATGACTCTCGCGACCGTTCTACCCGCACTTTTTAATCAATTAAATAAAAAACTTACTCTTAGTGAACTCTTGAAGACTCTGGGGGGTGTCACTCTGCAGCTCTGGACTTATCCTCCTCTGGACCCGCCGATGACCTGGCTCCTACGCGTGCTGGGCACACAACCTGTCAGAGTCGCTGGAATTGTAGGTGGTCCAGGGAAGAAATAACTTGCACACTGAGTTTAATTAAATATAAATTATATTGTTATAAAATACTCTGCGCTCTATGCTTTGGATACAATAAACTAAATAAACGATAAGGCACAAGAAAACAGTGAAGCCTCTCTGGATGTCGGCTGCGAGGAAGCTGAAGTAGCACCAGGCGTTCTTGCAGTAGAGAGAGCGAGCACGGAGTGAGGACCTGTCGCGCGTGCAGGAGTTAAGCAGGAGAAGGGCGACAGGGGAAGGCGGGGAAATTGTTGTATTCCCTTCGCGCTGTCGCGCGATTGACACGAAGTCTGACGCCTCGCCGACATCCGGGCAACACGTGGTCTCAACATTTTCTCCCTCGGGCTCTACATCGTATAATAAAGTTTCCCGCGGGTCTTCTAATATAGCTAATATGCTATATTACAATGATCAGTATCCTCCTTGCGTATCTTTTGCTCCTTCTAGAGCCAAGTTACAAGGCGCAACTAGTTCCCGCTTTTCGGAGGTTGATTATTGTCCATTTCCATATTTAATACGTTTATATCCTGTGGACCATTTTTATTTTTCCACGTGCCGGTTTTATGATTTTCCCATTTTTTAGGGTTTTTAAATATATTACTCTGGGTTTTTTGGTTTTCCGCGTATTTTACACCTTGCATGGCATTCATATATTTTATTTACCAAGGTTTTTATTTTCCAAACTTTCGGTAGGATTATTTTGAGAATTCGGCGCCTTATTTGTGAAAATTTTATTTTCTACAGTATTGGCGACCGTGCGGTGGCCTTTTACACGCTGATCATCGCTGTCATATTCCGCTAATATTTTTAACAAACTATTTTTATTTTTAACTGGTTGCCCGGTTATATCTAACCTGATACCTCTCTCGAAATGCTCTCCAATTTTTAACACTAAGTCTTCTTCAGATAGGTCGAGTTCGAGCTCCTTAGCTAATCCCATGATATAAATTGCATAATTCACGCGCTTCATAGTGGCCGACACGTACCACTGCCCGAACACGACTGTTCTTTTCGCAGCTCGCTGCATATTGGAATTCCAATATCTCTCTTTAAATTTGCTTAAAAAATCATTATAACCCTCTATCTGGCCTTCTTGCAGGTATCACAAGTTATGAGCATCGTCAATCAGTGCTTGTAATATTACACATAGAGTTTCCTCGACATCGGGTCGTATTAATGAAACATAATTTTCTAATTCAAATACAAATTGCATCCGTCTCTCCGACGGTAAACCTTTGAATTTGGGTATGTTTAATTTTATTTTCTTAGATGCTTCATTTCTATTGGTACCTGCCGAACTGGCACGCTTCTGGCAATGTTTATTGATTGAATTTTCAATTTTTTTAACAGCTTGTTCGTTTTTCTGACACGCCTCATCTATTTGCGCTATTACGTATTTTTTCAACTCTCCGCCACTATCACTCTCCTCAAATCGTTTTTTTAAATTCTCATAATTTATATTCAAATCTGTATTTTTTGCTATTAAGCTATCATTTTCGGTTTGTAAGATTCTGACGCGATCCTTTAAAGAGTTTACTACCGCCTCGAGTTCTGTTATACGTTGCTTGTCTGCCGCGCTTTCACCTTGAACCTTTTTTATGATCTACGTTTATCGCTTCAATATGTGATATTTTTAAAGACGGTGACTACGGCGGCTCTAAGTCTTTTTCTAAATTTGTGAATTTATTCTCGAGTTGATCCTGCCTTTCGTCTAAGCATTTTAATTTCTAGGAAACGGTCTTTTCCCAGTCGCGGTGTTTTCGTTGTTCCTTATCGAGGCTGCTCTCCGGAGCTATGGTTTCAATGTCGGTCATAAACGCCCCCGATAATCTTTATTTCGTTGAATTTTGCGGTTTTTGAAGCCGTTAATATTGTGCTAAAAAATATTGGTCGGTTGTTTAATTTAATAAAAACCCGGTTTATTAATGTTTTATAGGAGTGTAAGTATAAATATCGATTACGAAAATTTATTTTATTTCTAAATTTTTTGCTTTACCTTACAAAAAATGGATTGAATTTACTCAATTTTTAAAGTGTTCACACGGAGCGTGAGCTCGATAATTTTCTCATCCTGCTCCTGCTGTATTTTTTCCGCTTTAACGAGCTTGGTTATTATTTTTTCCGTTAATACTACGTGACTACGTAATTTTTCGGTTTTTACCGTTAATTTATTTATAACTTTTATCGCCTCGTTTAACGACTCCCATAAATTTGGTGTATCTTGACGCTGATGTACAATTTTTTCTTTTAAATTTTCATTTTCAGTTTTCAAAATTTGTACGTCCTCGTCAAGACTCTGTATTGTTGCCCATATTTCCTCGTCAATCGCGATCAATCGATAAATTAGTTTCTGGGTATCCGTAATCCGCGAGTGAATACACATCTCCGAGAACGTACCTTCTCATTCCGGAATCATTTGAGGCTATTTCTGCGTTTCCTGTCTCGAGTCCCTGTTCGAGCGCTAAATGTGACGGACTTAATCCGCTCCGTTCCTGTCTAAAGCAGAAGTGGTGTTAAATAATATATTTCAAACGCGGTTCGCATACTGACTCGAAGCGAGTTCGCCGGAAAAAATCTCTGGTTTTTACTTATGTCCTTCGTAATTACGCTCCTGCAGCCGCCGCGACAGGAGCAGCAGGAGTGCAACGGTGTTTTGTTTTTTGATGTGCCAGCTCAAACCAGCAGAGGAGCACGTAAGCTCTCCGCCGGGCAAGTAGTCAAAATCCCGGGAAAAACCGTGGAAGCGTAGTCTTGTTCGACACGATGGCCTCCACGAGCTATGCTCTCAAGCAATTTGCGTAGCACGTTTCTCCCTCCAATGGCTACTGAATGGAGTCCGGTGCGTCCAAATGGGGTAATCAGAACGGGAGAGGGTATAATGCAATGATAAAACGTATTACTGTGACTGTTGGTATATTTTACGGATCGGTATTTTTAGGGTGGAGTGGGTTGAAGGTAGAGGAAAGCTAAGAGAGAGAAAACACGCGGTGAATAAGCAAAGGTTCGTTACATCACCGTGTGCGCACAAAAGTAGCTCGAGTCCTTAAATTGTCTCCCGAGCGCGTTACACGAGGCCCGCTTGATAGCTAGCCACGGCTTGAGAAGTCAGAGGAAACTACCCAATGTGTACCTCACCGATTTTCTTGATATTGTGGTATGTTGTAGCACATCAAAAAGTATTAGACACTTATTTTTTTACGTGCTAATTCGGCGATTAAAGGGGTAAAAACCACCCTTAAAATTCACCCCCAAACACCATTTTTTTTAATATCTCAAAAATCAATTGAAATTTTCCGATGAAACCAACGCCAATTTGTTTCTTATCAAAATGCGCTTCTGTCGTAATCGCTTTTACTCTGCATCCCTTATTTTGTATAATGGTATATATGACTTTTTTCCTTTTTTCTTTCTTCAGAAATTTCTTAATTAACCAAATCTTATAAAAAATCGTTCTATTATAAACAATATTAAAATTAAAAGTTGACCGCTCCCGGGAGTTTTCAAAAAAAAATTATTTAAAGAGTAACTACCCCCTAACACGAGTTTCCTGACATAGGCCTTAATAATTTACTTAATTTTGTAATATATTGTAAAACATGAAAAAGACAAAAAAACACACATACATACTTATATGACCATTTGAGGGATGAAAAATACCCTTACACTTCACCCCCAAAAATCATTTTTTTTAATAACTTAAAAACGAATTGAAATTTTCGAATGAAACCAACACCAATTTATTTCTCATAAAAATGCGCTTCTGTGGTAATTGCTTTTACTCTCTAGGATTGCATCCCTTGTTTTTTATAAGGGTAGAGATGACTATTTTTTTCTCCAGAAATTGTTTAATATGTTCTATCTTATTAAAAGTCTGTATACTATAAACGATGTTGATGTTTCATATTGAAAAGGAGAGAATGGTAGGAGAAAAAAAGTCGAAGGCATAATTACTGCTAAACGTGGCATCTGACATACATTATTAAAATTTTCTTAATTTTTTTATATATTGCAGAGGATAAAACAATAATTAGGGATATTTTTACTTGCTCCTATGTTGATTTAAGAAAAGAAAAGCACCCTTACAGTTCACCCCCAGAAAACGCTTTTTATTTAATTTCGTAAAAACAAAGCGCAATTTCTTATTAAACATCAATTTATTTTTTAAACAAAACTTATGTTGACATTTCTCATATTCTGTTTGGTCGTTTTAATTTTTAGGAGTTTAAATAACATTGGATAGTTGTAATTTCAATTTTGTATTATTTCAACTGAACCTTTATTTTTGTTCTTGACCCACGGTCACTCTGTATATGGAGTTTTCTCCGTTAATTGGAATAAAAATAAAAATAAAAATAAAAAGAAAAATAAAAATAAAATAAAATAAATTTTTAAGGGTCTTTCTACTATAAATAAATATATTGAATTTCGATAAATCAAATTTAAAATTTAACGCGTATGGCAGTTAAAAAAAGGAGATTAAAATATTTCTCGACGTTTTCTTTGATTTCAATATATGCTATTTTATTATAAAATAAAAATTTATTTCACAAATTCATGAAATTAAAAAAAAAATTTAAATGTTATTATTATTAAATAAACTTAAAAGGTATAACATTTAAAAATTTTTATATTAAATTGAATATAAGGAATGTATGAAAGTTAAGAATATTTTGGTGCGCAGTTTGCTCTTCTATTAGGACATCGAATATCAAACATTTCTTTTTATCCAGCATTCGAATCAGCAGCGATAACAATACACAATCGTTGTTTTCAAGCAGTTACATTTCGCATCTTTTTCCGTTCGCATGTGTCAGTGATCAGTGAAATAAAATTTTATTATAGTTTTACGAATTAAAAACGAAATAGTTGTTATTTGTTAATTATAAGAACCTTAAGGTATGCATATTATTTATTAAGCATTACATAAATGCAAAATACCATAGTGGAAATCAAACATGTATATATAAATGTACAAAAGTATAAATTTTTTACGAAATCTATAAGATAGTGTATATATACGTATGTAAACTAGTGTGGCAAATCCAAAATATTTAGTATAATTTAGAAATTTCATTTTGGATTTGCCACACTAGTTTACATACGTATATATAAACACTATCTTATAGATTTCGTAAAAAATTTATACTTTTGTACATTTATTTACACTATTATACACAGATTATGTGATAATGCGAGTGAAAAACCTATTATTTTATGTATATTTGATATTATTGAGTCAGTAAATATTTTTCCATGGTATTATTTATTATTTGTTGTATATTCATTATCAATATTAGCTCATATACTTAATTTTATTGTCGAATTAAAACAGAAATAGACACTTTTATACACTTTTGTACAATTTTATACATTTGTATACACTTATATACAGTTATATATACTTTTTTATTTTCACAAGAATATTAAGGTCGATATATTAAATTTCTAAAAATAGTTGAATGTTCATAGATATTTGTAAAATTAATTTAAATATTTTTCTTTTTTTAATCAAATACTAATACATTAATTTATAAAAAAGTTTTAAATATCTCTAACAGAATTAGCTAATTTTATTACATTTTGAAAAAAAATTTTACAGAATATTATATAATCATCTGAACCATACTCCCAATAGAATTCAAATTCTTCACTTATTTTAAATTTCAAATTTTTTTGGATCGACTGTGTATGTTTCAGATATTAAGAATAACTATCAATCCGATGAACATAATAAATTTGCTTCTAATAACATTTCAAGCTTTAAACTTACCAAAATCTCCAGAAACACCTCAAGAGATTAGTTTAAAAAATAGTATTGAGAATATTCTATTAAATGCTATGAAGGAATTTCACGATGTAGAGATGGTTGAATATGAAACATTAAATTTTCAAGAACCGTATAAAGATGTTGATATGAAAATTATAGAAGACAATTGTAAAATATTTACAATTGATGAAGATTTACAACAATGTACAGAAGATACAGAAGAATTAGATCATGACTATAAAGCAAGAGCCGTGGAATTCTGGAGAAGTGGTTCGACAAAAAAGAATAGCATTAAAAACGGTACAAAATCGTTTTCGCAAGGTTTAGTTCATAACCCAATTAAAACGTTGGGCAAAAGCATTAAATAAAGGAGGAACCTACAAAGAGAAAATAGGAAGAATTTGTTCTTTTGTTTTACAAAATTTTAAAACTGCTGTTGATACTGGTTATCCGGTTCATCACAAGGATTTACAAAAATGGGCGTTACAGGCTCAGAAAGATATTGGAAACAAAGATTTTCAATTTAAAGCATCTAATGATTGGTTATCTAATTTGAAAAAAGCTCACAGAATTGATAGTAGAAAAATTAACAGATTTGTAATAAAAAAACACTTGAAGGAATAGATTATTTAGAAAGAATAGCTGATACGTTTGTTATTGAAATAAAGAAACCGAATCATGAAAAAGGTATAGAAAATGTATTTAATTAAGATCAATCAGGCTTTCAATTAGAAATGCACTCAGGTCGTACGTTAGCAGTTGAAGGACAGAATCAAGTTCAATGTTTGGTGCAATCGTTGACTTCTACAACTGGTAGTTATACAATTCAGCCAACAATATCAGTCGACGGTAGACTTCTTTTACCTCTTCTTATAGTTTTTAAAGAAAATAGTGGTGACTTTGAACCCATTATAGAACAAGACTTATTTATATCCCATAATGTATATGTTATGGCTTCTAAATCTGGAATATTAACCTCAGGTAATTAGAAAAAATCTATTTATTTGATGTTGTAAATGTGTAAGGGAATGAATGTAAATGAGTAAATGATATTGTAAATGAGTAAAACAAATTTTTAAAATTGTAAATTAAATTTTGGTATATCAAATTTTATTTAATTTCAGATCATTTTAAAACGTGGATAAAAGAAGTATACTTTTCCAATGTTGGTTCATCAAGTGTTTTTTTAATAGACTCTTGGAGTGGGCATTGTCCTGCTGTTATGCAAGAAGCGACCCCCCAGAATAAAGAAGTGATCTTAAAAATAATTCCAAAAGGAACTACGGGTAGAATACAACCTCTTGATGTGTATGGCTTCAGAGTATGGAAGAGATATGTGAGACATTTCTCTGACTCTGTGCTATTAACGAATGAGGATTTAAATCTACATTTAAGCAATCATATTATAAAATTATAATCACCTGTACATAATCAGCTATCATAACCGAGGTATATCGATTTATTCAAATTCGCGTGGTATAAAAGTGGATACACTGATGTAGCACCTGCGAAATTTGAAGATCCAGTTAATTTTGCTTTTGGTACAAAATCTAATACACACTGCGAAGTAGAAGGTTGCTCTAACATTGCAATAGTTAGATGTTGTTGGTGTAAAAAGTCTCTATGTCTGAAATTTTTTTTTATGACTTATACTACCATTATTGCTCATTGTATAAACACTAATTAACATTAATTCAGAACATATAACTATTAATTAATGCCTAATTTATATTTAATAAAGATTATATCAAATTATTAGAAATATAGAAATTTTTAAAATTACATTGATATGTAGAAAAATTGTAGAATAAAAAATCAACATCAATATACAACATACAATATACCGTTTGTATGATAATTTATATATATTAAAAAGAAAATCAAATTTATTTTTAAATAAAATAAGGTGTCTAACCTTTCCTATAAAAGCAGAAAAGCGTCCTTTACAAACAAAAAATTGGCTTTGGGTTAATTAATTTCAATTCGTTTTTCAGATATTAAAAAAAATGATTTTTGGGGGTGAAGTATAAGGGTGATTTTCATCCCTAAAATGGTCGTATAAAAAGTATGTATGTATATATTTGTTATGTTTTTTTCATGTTTTACAATAACTTACAAAATTGAGTAAATTATTAAGGCCTATGTCAGAAAACTCGTGTTAAGGGGTAGTTACTTTAAATAATTACCACTTTAAATAATTTTTTTTTTAAACTCCCGGGACCGGTCAACTTGTAATTTTAATATTGTTTATAATAGAACGATTTTTAATAAGATTCGGTTTATTAAGAAATTTCTGAAGAAAAAAAAAACGAAAAAGAGTCATATATACCCTTATAAAAAATAAGGGATGCAACCCTTCAGAGTGAAAGCGATTACTACAGAAGCGCATTTGATAAGAAACAAATTAGCGTTAGTTTCATCAGAAAATTTCAATTCGTTTTTGAGATATTAAAAAAAAAACTTTTTTTGGGGGTAAATTTGAATGGTGGTTTTACCCCTTAAATCGCCGAATTAGCACGTAAAAAAATTACGTGTCTAATACTTTTTGATGTACTACAACATATCACAATATCAAGAAAATCGGTGAGGTACACCTCGGGTAGTTTCCTTGTGAGTGCTGCGCGGCCGTACGCCGGGCAATTTATACTCGGGCCAACTCTTTCCACCTCTCTCGCTCCCGTCTTCCCTCTCTTTTTCGCCGTTGACTGCTGGCGCGCTTGCTTAATGTATGTAAGCACGCAAATATTTTAAATTTACAATTTTTATACACTTCCTATGGATCTCTAGTGGTATAAATTCATTATAGTTATAATAAATTTTAATAATTTTGTGTTAGTACAGGCCGTCTCAACCTTCACTGTCAACTATATGGCAGTTCTATTCGCCAAAATTTACAAATAAATCATTATTGGTTAAATTATTTACAGATAATAGATTCGCTGTCAATCCTTTTACGTATACCACATCATGTGCTACTACTTCATCTTTATCATTATTCACTGATAAACTTATGCGAATCTTACTAAGTCCAGTGGCTTTTAAGGTATTTCTGTTTAAGACGCTGATGGGTCTATGTGGTATGTCATGGAAATCCTCGAATGATTTCTTGTACGGCAACATGTGGTCTGGTGCTCCGGAATTCAAGAACCAATCACCCATTGAAAGTTTACTGACGGGAACGAATGCTATGAATGCTTTAGCTTTATTCAATACTTTTAACTTTGAATTTTATTATTGTTAACCTACTTTTTGTTCGTTTCAGTGCAATTACTTACATGGTAACCGTACTGATTTCAATTAAAACATCGAGGTGAGTATTTTCTGTTCTGTGGAATGCTTCTAATTTCTAGAAAAGGCGGTTTCACTGTTACCTGAGATATGACAGCTACTCACATCGTGCAGCAATTCTGTTTTACCTGTTATTACTGTGCCAGAGATCTGTAAGCTCATAATCATTGGCCCATATTCTTCAGGTAAATCAGCCAGCTGCTACGCTCCAATCGACTCCGGCGTGACTTCGAATTTGGTCCTTCTAGCTTCTGCGCTGTATTGCAAATTATATTCATGTATTCTTCTGTAGAACTGCAGTTAACTAACTGTGTCCTTATCAGCTTTCTCAGCAGACCTACTTTTCTTGCTATGCCTGAGTCTTCAAATGCGGTTTGCAAATTTCTTTTGGAGTTGTTTTGCTTTGGATGTGGGAATAATTACTCTGATGTACTGAAAGGATTAATTTTTCATTCTTTCGTGCCATGTTTCTTGCACTGGCCACGGCTGTATCTTTACCGAGTACACAGTGCTACAAATCTTCATACTCGACATAAGCTTGCATTGAAAACTTCCCGTCGTTGTAATCATCTGTACATTTTAATTTCTCAATTGGCGGTAACTTGCTTGAACTTGAAGAGATTTTTCGGTCATCTTGCATTTGGAGGACGTGTCGGTTTCAAGGTTAGGTGTCACCTTTTGGAGCTTTAATTTTTAAAGGGCAAATATCACCAACCCGAAAATATATACTCACGGGTTTAACGCGAAGATTATTGTCTTATCGATTCTTTATCGGCATTTATACTGCCCGGGTCCATAACCTGATGGGAATCGACTAATAAAAGAAGCAGATAAGGTATGACTGGTTTTGATAAACTCTTTATTCTTAATATCACATGGTAGAGATAATTTACATAGGTAGTAATAAAAGTATATCTGTATACCTATCATATCAAAATAATAATGCAGTCACTATAATAACTGTAAGATGGCGTTGTAAGTACTATATACAATATATAAAGTTCTATTTACCAACAGAAATCTACAAATTTTGATTAGATTACTTTTTTAGAATTCAGATTGAAATAAATTTTTACAAATATTGGTTGTATTTAAGATAAGAATATAATATTTAATAAATGTTAAAATTATGATCTATCAACTGAACTTTTGATCAATATGTTACAATATTTTACGACTAATTCAAATATATTATGATATTAGTCAATGTGGGTAATCATTCTGATACATTCAAATATTGCCCTTCTTTATTCTACAAACAATCAAATTTACAACTAATTTATTTGAATCTTCTTTTTAAAAATTCAATCTAACCATATTAATATTTATACCTTGATCGTCGTACTCAGTATACCACTAAAATATTGCTTAGAACATAATACAATAACTCGTCATTGTATTCATGATCATGATAATCGGGATGTGAATATGAATATTGTCAGTTTCCACTCTCAGATTAAAAATAATTGTTGGTAAGTTACGACACATTTTAATTAGCAGAATAAAAAAGTTTATTTTCTGTGAAAAGTTCTAAATGCATTATTATCAAATATAGAAATTAAAGTTTTGTTAGAACGTTGTCCGTGTTGATCGAGAACTTAGAAAATTAGAATAAATCTTGTATAAAATGAGCGTAAACAATAATTTTAGTAAATTTGAGTCTTTTGATAACAGTCGAAGTTCAAAATTCTGAGACGCTCCCCATTTTTCTTAGCTTAAAAATAATCAAAATCGCTAAATGCATATTTCAATCTAGATTCCAGAAAATAGCTAATAATGTTTATATTGCACTATTATGCAATATTTAATGTTGTTGACACTGACAAGATAAGCATCATAGCTGTTGATCACGAATTTTTTGAAGTTGTGAAAGGTATTTTTTGGTACCTAAATATTATGCTCAGCAGCGAGTTTGTGTTAAACTACGAGGTCTGTCCCAAAAGTATCCGACCTACGTTCATATCTTCGCGCGGAGAGACTCAGGCGACCTCTGGAGGGTACGAACGTCACCAGCAACTCCTAACCTTCTCGTCAGTAGCCTGAGATACCGATGAAACGCCTTAGTTCCCGCGCAGCGCGTATTTGTTTACAACGACTTCTTTGCGTTCGTCGCAATTTGCTTATTGCTAAAAATAGCAGAACGAACCGAACAGCGAATTTGCATAAAATATTGCTTTAATCTCGGTAAAAGTTGTGCGGAAACTATTGAAATGTTGCAAAAGGCCTTTAAAGATGAGTGTATGGGCAAAACACAAATAAAAGAGTGGTATAGGCGGTTCAAAAGTGGCCGCACATCTGTTGACAGTGATCCTCGTTCATCAAGTCAATGTTGATTGTTTTTTTCGATTGTGAGGGCGTTGTGCACCACGAATATGCCCCTACAGGCCAGACAATCACTAAAGAGTACTACGTTGAAGTTTTGAAAAGATTACGTAATGCAATCAGGAGAAAACGACCGCAACTTTGGGAAACCGGTGACTGGCTTCTTCATCACGACAATGCTCCAGCGCACGCATCAAACCTTGTGCAGCAGTATTTATTGAAACACAGTGTTGCGCAGCTCCGCCAGCCTCCATACAGTCCTGACATAGCTCCCTACGACTTTTGGCTGTTTCCTCGATTGAAAATGCCGCTTAAAGGACATCGATTCGACAATAAACAGACTGTTGAAACTAATGCGACGAATGCATTAAAGGCGATTTCGAAGTCTGACTTTGAAGAGTGCTTTAATAAGTGGAAAAATCGATATGAGCGTCTTGTTCAATCAAATGGGGACTACTTTGAAGGATGCCACCCCCCGGATGACGAAGAATAAATCAAGCGCCGAGAAATCGAGGTAGGTCGGATACATTTGGGACAGACCTCGTATGTGTTCTGGGCTTCATTATTAGGTACCAAAGGACACTTCTCAAAGCTTAATAAAAACTCACGACTCAAAGGTATGATCTTCTCCTTGTGAGCTTATTTAGGATTCACATTCTAGTTTGCTGAATTATTGATTTATATGTAAATAACATTTTAATTTCAGTCATGTGATAATATTCAATGCAGGTAATTATTTTCGTACATTCGCATATTATACACTTTTCTTATTCTGCAATCAAAATCTATAAAATCGTTTTTGAATCTTTATTTTAATAAAAAGTGAAGCTAACCATATTGACGGTATTCAAACCTTGTCATATTCATATCCTTAAGCAAAAATTGTTTGGAATTTAATAACTTGTCATTGTATTCATAATAATCCAGCTGTGAATATTATTATTGTTAGTTTCCATCATATTATGTAATAATTTACAGTTAGTAAGTTACACTACATTTTGATTATTTATAGATTCAAAAGTGAACCTTACGTAAAAAACTTCAAAATAATTTAGTTCCCGTATGATATGACAATAACGAATTTAGAAAACTGGAATATATAATGTTAGTATTGACGATATTTTACGTTAAGTTTAGTTGCTTCATAAAATTGGACATATTTTATTACTAAAACAGGTAATAATATTCATATTGCACCATTTCCTGTCGTTTAAATATTATCACAGTGTTCGAATATTATTTTGAACTGAAAACAGAATTTAAATAATCCGTTCTATTAATTATATATCTGAATCTATATTAAATTGTTTAAATTTATCAATAATTTGTCAAACAGGGATTAATCCTTAGATAAAGTTTAGTGGCAACAATATTCTAAGTAAGTTGTTCAGGTAATAGTAGTTAAACTTCTCATATATTTTATACTTTTAATATCTCTAGCGTGATGGCACACATATGTGTGTATATATATATATATATATATATATATATATATATATATATATATATATATATATATATAGAAGAAGGGCCACCCACTGAGTCGAAAACTGTAAGACACTTAAAAAATCGTGAGTATGCTTACAGATTTCCTTTTACTATCTACATTTTTCTACTCTGTGGTATTTTAAAAAATCCAGTATGGCGGCTCCAATATGGCAGCTCAAACTTGGAATGATGGCCAAAATTTTCCGAAATTAGACGATATCTCTCAATATTGATGCTAAAATTTTTTTGAGGTCAGAAATGGATTCAGCATTGAATTTGACATGAGTACATGGTATCACGTTCAAGATCAAATTCATGTTTTCAAGGTCATTTCAAGGTCAAAATTATTTTTTTTAAATTTTGCAAAACTTTGGATTTGGAACATGAATTTTCAACTGTGAATTCTTGAAAAATAGATCGCCTTGAGATGTCCATCTGAATTTTCTAAAACTTCTGTTTTACACTTCTCTGAAAAAGTACATTTGAACCTTCAACGACCTAGAAAACAGCTGATATGGTCAGACCAAACTTCCAAACTCGTACTGAGCATGAAACGCTTGTTAACCCTAATTAAATAACTTTTCAAATCCAAAATTTTTCCAAATTTCAAAAAGAAATTCTTTTGACCTAGAAAGCTGGAATTTGATCTGAACATAATACCATATATTAATGACAAAATCAACGCTGACTCCATATCTGGCCTCAAAAAAGTTTTAGCATCAATATTGAGCGAGATATTGTCAAATTAAGGAAAATTTTTACGAACATTCCAAGGTTGAGCCGCCGTATTGGAGTAGCGAAATTGAATTTTCTAGAACGCCACACAATAACAAAAAGTAGATAGTAAGAGGACATTTTTAAGCATACTTATGATATTATAAGTGTTTTGCAGTCTTGGACTCAGCGGGTAGCCCTTCTATCAAAGAATGACTCATATATATAGCAACGTAGTAGAGAAAACGGAAAGTGATATATATACATCAGGGAAAAGAAAACGGAAGTGCGGAGAACAAAATGAAATGAAAAAAACTGAGCAAATATTTAACGCTTTATATCGTTATTAGATGTATCCCCGTTTTAAAGAAACTTTTTTTTCCTGATACGCTAAATTATTATCTCTTAAACAAGTTCCAATAGACTGCACATTTGTTAATCAGAGTTTAGATATTGATATTTGAAAATTTGGAAGAGGTTAAAAAAGCACAATGAGACGTATATTAGGGCGTCCGAGTGCCCGCTCAGCGCCGTGTCGCTTTACACTTATACTTGCAAGCGGACGCTATCGCAACCCTTGATACTGAAAAATATTTTAAACAACAATACTTTTTCATAATTAATGCTATATTTTACATAAGCTTAAATTACTAAATATGAATGTATATATATATATATATATATATATATATATATATACATATAAGAGTAGGAGATACCCTATTATGGCGAGACGGTGACGTCACCTCCACAATATGTGGGTGTCTCACTGGCACACATATGGTGATGGGTTATAGCGAGCACCTTACTTGCGCCCTCAGATTGATTTTCTCAGTCATACGCATGGGGTAATGTTGTATGGTGGGCCCAACCCTCACTCAGGTGGTACGAGGGTAGTTCAATAAGTCTTTAGAATGACCAACAGATGGCGCGCGAATCGCTCCAAATCATCTGTTTTCAGTCAGCACCACTCCCGACTAGATATATGATGCAGTCACAGTCCACATCTTCTGAGTTTACGTGTTTTTATAACCAATTGAAAAAAAAAATTGCTTGTTAAGAAAAATGGAAAAAAACGAGTTCAGAGCGGTAATTAAACATTTTCATTTAAAGGGTTTAACTCCATATGAGATAAAAAATGAATTGGACTCAGTTCATGGCACATCTGCCCCTGCCTTAGCAACGGTTTATAACTGGGTAAATGAATTTAAGCGTGGTCGTACATCAATAAGTGACGAACCACGTTCAGGAAGGCCCGTAGAAGCAACTACTCCTGAAATCATCAATAAAATCCACGATATGGTGTTGAAGGATAGAAGATTAAAAGTGCGTGAGTTAGCTGAGGCCACAAGGATATCTATAGGTGCAGTTGTTTCAATTCTACATGAAAAATTAGGCATGAAAAAGCTATCGGCAAGATGGGTGCCGCGTTTGCTCTCAGCTGAGAATAAACGCAATAGAGTGGTCGCCTCTGAGGCTCTTTTGGCGCGCATAAGTCGGAATCCTGAGGAATTTTTTCGTCGATTTGTGACTGTGGATGAAACATGGATACACCACTACACTCCTGAGACAAAGGAACAATCCAAACAGTGGATTTCCACAGGCGAACCAGCTCCAAAGAAGGCAAAGACCGTAAAGTCAGCTGGTAAGGTTATGGCTACAGTTTTTTGGGATGCACGTGGAATTATACTTATTGACTACTTGGAAAAGGGTAAAACAATTACTGGTGAGTATTATGCATCATTATTAGAGCAGCTGAAAGAAGAAATTAAAAAAAAACGACCACATTTGGCGAGAAAAAAAATTCTCTTTCATCACGACAACGCCCGAGTTCACACATGCTTCGTTTCAATGGCTGAAATTGAAGAACTAAAATTCGAATTGGTCGAACACCCACCGTATTCACCAGATTTAGCCCCCAGTGACTTTTTCTTATTTCCAAACTTGAAAAAATGGGTCGGTGGACAGAGATTTACGGACAACGAAGACGTCATTGCCTCTGTAAGTGCTTATTTTGAGGAACTTCCGAAAACGCACTTTTCTGAAGGATTAAAAAAACTTAAAAAGCGATTGACCAAGTGTATAGAGCTACAAGGAGATTATGTTGAAAAATAAAAAAAAATTACCCAAAAAAAATTGTTTTTATACTTTATTCTAAAGACTTATTGAACTACCCTCGTATCTCTCACACCGCCGTTGCCGTCATACTTTTCACCCTGACGAGTCTCAAAATCGTAAAATATAAACCGAGTTTCGGGTTTATTGGTTTTTGAATTATATTCTACATCGGTTGTCGGCATTATGAAACACATTTTATTGTAACCATGTTTAATATTACAACAATTACAATAAAATGTACCACATTTATGTTGATTCTTATAGCATTTATTAGTAATTTTCTTTTTATAACTTGAACAATTCTTAACTGAATTCTAAATGTTTTTCGATGCAGGTTTGATTCACGACGTGTCTATTACACGTATCGCAATTAATTTTCGAATCCGTTGGAATACGTGCAGGCTGTGCGTAGCAGCTACGGCATGTTGTTTTGCATTTATGTAAATCTTTCCACTGATAATATTTATTGCATACATTGCAAAAATTTGAATGCCCTCCAGCTTGCTGCACTTATTTAATAAACGCAAAATATCCAGATGGACCTTCGAAGTATAATAAGCTTATTTTGCGGATAGCGTAGTCGTCTAAAAGTAATTCGGATTCGTCACCGTCATATAATACTTCCTACGCTTAGAACCAAAATTTTCGTTCTTACGTATAATTATTGCAACTTTACATTGCGCAAGATACGCAAGATTTGAAAAGGCCGATATCCTCTACGCTACATCATTCTTGTGGTGTATTTTCAATATTTATATTGGTCGCTTTCAAAATGTTGAGAACATACCATTTATGGGCTCTTCGTCGACCGTCGCAAACTAATCTCCAATTTTTAAAGTAATTTTCATTTTGCGTATCCGATTGATATAGTAGGTATGCCATACCAACAGCTCAAGCCCTCGGTATACAAAGATTATCGACATTTTGTATGGCGACGATATATCTTTTACGATTTGCCGTGTCTTTAGTTTATGTTTTGCCGGAATTTTTTGCCCTCGTTATACCTTTAATAATATTGAAATCAATAATTAAATCGTTATTTTTAATATATAAATCGTGTGTACTTTGGGCGATTTCGAATATAACATCGAAAAGGTCGGTATACGCAAAATCTTTAACAAACTTTAATCGCATCCTACCTTGTCCACGCGTGAAATGATCGCTCGAGATATACGCCGCTATATAATCGGTTTGACTCTCATTAACTACTTCTTAAGGGAGCTGTTAGTAATACTGATAACGATGTTGTTCTCAAACTGGAAGTGGTGGTGAAGGGGGTGGAGGTAGTGGTGGTTGGCCATAACGAGAGAAGGGTACACATTCGACGGGTCTTTAAACCACGCCCGAATCTTGCGTAAAGTATAATCCTGCGATAATAAAGTATACAGAATGAGAGAGTAGAGATAGAGAGGGAGAGAAGAGATAGAGAAAGATACAAGGTGAGAGGTAGACAGGATGAGAGAAATCAACATCCCAATGCTTGTAATAACATTGGTTATCGCGACCGTTAATATGTAATGGTCGTTCTTTAAAATACAATTTCGAGAAACCCTACCAGCATCACTACTACCACCACAACCACCTCTACTATTTTCCATCTTCTTTCACAAATTGTGAAAAAGGGTGTACGATATTAATGTGTGGGCATGTGTGTGTATGCGTGACATTTATACTAATCCCAGTACTACCAATGAGAACAGTTTCGAATGTTAGTGTGTGTGTGTGCGTACGTGTGAGTGCGCGTGTGTGTGTATGTGTGTGTGTCTATGTGTGTGTGTGTGTGTGTGGGGTTGTATATTAGTCAATGGCTTTAAAAGGATGGAAGCAATCGAATATTCATCACATAGTTTTCACTTGTGCAACAATTAGCAAGTACGTGTTGTGTATAATTTTAGAGAGAGAGAGAGAGAGAGAGAGAGAGAGAGAAAGAATATAAATACAGATGTGTAGGATCTACTACAAGAAAAGTTTGATTTGATTACGACTAACTTTACCGATGATTATCAGTATTCCGAAAAATGTGACGGCCAGCGCACTTTGACTTTAGAAAATTCTGAAGTCTTCTTCACAACATCTTATGGAGCACTCATTTTTACTGGGACAACGTCCCCGTTTGTCTGAAGAGGTATCCACGTATAAGCAGTCCTGCGTCGACGAGGACAAGGAAAATAAAAAAATTAAATTGTACTTACCTTCCATAGTGATGCAACAAGTTACATTCGATCGCGTTAAAACTGTAAGTTAATCTATCAATTCACAAATTACACGTCTTTAAGAACACGAAAAAAACATTGACGCTTGTGCAGCATTCCTGAAAGAGTATATACGCAATATTCTTCAAGAACGCTTTTCATCCGAAGCTGAGAGTAAAAACGTTGTGTGCAACGAAAGGGAATTCATCAATTTTGTCAATGATGCATCGACGGTCGAATTGCTTTATTATAAAGTTAAACAAACTTTATCAGTAGACTTTACCGTTCGTTATTTCCGCATTGTGTTCGAAGAATTGATTGTGTTTCATTTGATGTTTATTCGTGAAAAAATTCGTAAAGAAATGTTTTATAAATAATTAGTGAGTATTAAAATGTATTCGATAGTTTTAAGAAAATAAAACAATTGTATGTAAAATTTTTATACGTAAAGAATAAACAGTTTTAAAGTATATACGATATATAGAAATAAAAACCGATAAGGTATTTTGATTTTGTTTTGGATAATATATGATATATTTACTCTCTAGTCATAACTTATTAGAATGTATTGAATGTTGTTTATATTTATCATGTATCTCAGAAAAGTGTGAATATGTATATATCGAGTTAGTAGATTTATTGTGCCGATGCGCTAGGTTATTACTTATTGATTTCGATGTAATGGTCCATATTGATATGATATGAAGATTGGTTTATTTTAATTATTTATTTATTAGAACACATTTTTTTTTTTTTATTTAACGTCGCCATGTTTGTGCTCCCATGTGGTGCTAATCGACGACGGGGGTCTGCGGTGTGTTTGTAAACAAAGCACGTGTAATTTTTACAGAGGTGCTTGTATCAATCGGCAGAGACTAGGATTCGAACCCGGGTCACCGGCGTGGGAATCCGACACTCTACCGACTGAGCCGCCGCAGGCCCCTATAATACTTTTATATACTATTTTATTACTGATATATGCAAAGAATGTATGATAAGAATAAATAAAGTGAACATTAATAAATGAATTGGAAATCGCATTTGCGCGTTAGGCTGAGAATGATAGAAGGAGTGAGAAGAGTGGGAACTTGATTGCTTAGCGACGTTCCTACCGCAGTCGAATTTTCGGGCTGGCAGTCGATGTAAAAATCGAGAGTCAGGACACAGTTGCCTAGCGAGCAGGACCTCACTCATCTCGCTCTTACAAAAATGATTTGGACATCTAACTTATATACTCGCTAGTTTACTTATTACTACTAGCGAATATGTGAGTGAGCGCAAGTTGTTTTTATGGTATGGAACTGTTATATTAAATAAATGTAAGACATTCGACTTGCTACACATATAATTTTAATATTATTTCTTTCATATACACATATATGAATGTATCCAATTTCCCTATTTCATAAATTGATGTTTTTACAAAACTGTCATTGCGCATGGGAGTGCAAGTACAGCATTTGAAAAAAATTATGTAATATCTAACACCTCTAACACCAAAGACAACTATGAACTCTTATTTTTTAAAAACTAAATTATAAATAAAAATAAAATTTATTGATTTTGAATTTTCATTGCAAAAATAATCTAAAGTGACAAACAGTCACGTTTATCGTACGTACATGTATATACTTTCTTTTAATTGCATCAAGTACATGGTGATTGCTGACATAAGTCATATACGAGTTCATCATTCGTTCACTATGATCGATAGTGGGCCAACATTCTGCGGAAAGACATTCTTTGTTTCACGTTTACTACGACATCTCGATCGCGTGTGCGACGTACGGTTTGGTAGAATTCTTTTGTATTACTGCGAGTGGCAATTGGCATATGAACGTAATTTTAAACCAGCATACGGTAAAATTGAGTGTCATCAAGGTTTACTAGATCCGAGAGATTACTCGCGAAATGATTCACGCAAAAAATTAATCATAATCGATGATCTCATGAGAGAATCCTCTAATAATACAATCATAGATCTTTTTACTAAAGGCAGCCATCATAAATATATCAGCGTTATTTTTATCACTCAAAATATTTTTCACAAAGGCCAGAGAGATATTTCACTAAACACAAATTACTTAGTTCTCTTCAAACATCCTCGCGATCGCGCACAAATTTTTTATCTTGCTCATCAAATTTATCCGGAAGACCCTAAATTTCTTCAAGAAGTGTACTTTGACGCAACACAAAGTTTCTCTTATTTGTTTATTGACCTTAAACAAAATACACTCGAGAATCTACGTTTTCGCGCCAGAATTTTTCCGGATTATGATCGACATTATGCGTACGCACCCACGAAATAGTGTCGGTAATTGCGATGAGTAATTTAGTGTATAAATCGGAATGGAGCAATTAATATTCACACAACCTCAGTCTTCACCATACTTTTCTTTAAGTTGCTTCTGTTCGGGAAATATAAAATTTAATTTACTGAAACGCTTTACGAAAAAGTGTATGGCCCTGATACACGCGCTCTGTCAGGTCGATGTAAAACAACGCAAGATTTTCTTACGATCTGCAGATCAAATCTCGTGCGCTGTATTTGCGAGTGTGCTTTGAATATTTTAAAAGGTAGTGTCGCGTTAAAAATACGATGAAAGAAGAAACTTTCCAAGCATAAGCACGTTTTGAGAAAACTTATCGATAATCTCAATGCTGAAAAGCTGGTACGGGAAGAAGTCGGAAGAAATCGTGTCAGTGGGGCAGGTAGTGAAATATATATATGGGTAAAGGAAATCAGAAAAATTCTACATCTAAACATCTAACTTGAAAAGAAATAAGCGCATATTACTTCAAAACGGCGGTAGTTCCATTTCATACCTAATAGCATCTGTAGTCGGTTCATTCTTATCCAAAATCTTCGATACACCCCTAATATTAAGCATTCTCGAATTTTCTAGTGCGTAAACGGATATATTAATTTATAATTAGTATCGGAAAATCGTGGAGCATGCGCGCAAGATGATAATCATCTCACAAAATGTGTTAGGCAGTAGCAGCGGCGGCGGTACCAGCTACGCGGTCGATTCTCAAACATACCCAAGAATTTTTACAAGCACTGAAGAGGGAGATGGTCGCAAAGATTATGGGCATAAGAACACTACACCAGCCTATATTGATTCAGCACACGAGAAATCAAACATCTCGAGTTTAGATAGTGTAGAAACTCTGGGTGATGAGTTTTCTTGGCTAGACGAGAAAATGACGGGAATTTTGAAATTTTTTGCAAGTGCTACAAAGATATTTATTTTTTATACATAAATCTCAAATAAAAACTTTAGATTTTCCAAACACTGTTTTCTCGCAAAACGAGAGCTCTGACGCAGATTATTTACCTACGACAAAGATTTTATCTAGTGTGTCGAAAATGTCGACAAAGCTCACTAATTTCCGGATTATTTAAAACTTAATATCGGAGATCGTTTGAGTTGGGTTAAAAATGGTGTAGTTTCGATTAATAGTAACATTATTAAAAGTCGAGTATTATCGATCTCGATCTCGTTTTTGATGCTTTACGGAAGAGAAGCAATTTTACTGCAGTCGGTAGAGATCAGTTTGCAGTGCTTCTACAAGCCGCAACTGTACCATGCGAGTTTGTGAGCAATAAAGATTTTTGGGTCGATGACGGAACGTTCACCACGCCGACAAGACAATTCATATCCCACCGCACAAACAGTTTAAACAGCGACACTGAGGGCATCAGTACGCAAAATACGTATAAAAGACGCAGAATTTCTACTCGAGCTAGAGACGCGGCTAAAGCAAAGGCACAAAATTTTCGAAATTTAACAACTAAAACTCCAATGTCTACACCATCGATTAAATCCAGTAATCAAGAGGAATGAGGTGGAAATTTTTGGCTCTCTATGCATTTATCAAATTAATACAGTATGAGTAAGAAATATGAACAAATAAAAAAGCTTTAACCTAAACGAATTCACGATTGGTTAAGTAATCAAGATGCCTATGCACTGCATAAACCAATACGAAAGAAATTTCCTAGATTATATTATGACGTACAGATGATTGACGTAGTGTGAGAACTTGACTTGGTCGATGTACAAGCTCTATATTCTCATAACGACGGATATTGCTACTTATTAGTATCAATCGATGTTTTTTCAAAGTGTGCTTTGCTACAGCCAATTAAGAATAGGAGCGAAGTGAGTGTCGTTATGCGTTTGACGCCATCCTGTCTCGAGCGGGCGACCGTAAGCCGGTGTACCTGCAGAGTGATAGTGGCGGTGAGTTTTTATGCGATAGTTTCCAACGGTATTTAAAGAAAAAACACGTTTATTTCGTCGTAGCACCGAATCCCGGCGTAAAAGCAGCTGTGGTAGAAAGATTTAACAGAACGTTAAAGGAGGGCATCTGGTGATACTTTACGTAAAGAAATACTCATCGATACGTGGACATTTTGTAAGATCTCGTTCGCAGCTACAATCATATACCCCACACTAGTATAAATCTGACTCCGGCTGCTGTAACTATACGCAACGTGTCAATAGCACGCGCAAATCTCGAAAAATCTTTGTTACGTAACGATAAAAAAAACAGAAATCTCACTCCATTAAAACTCTCTAAATACAAAGTTGGTGACCACATGCGTATCAGTCGTGCTAAACACACATTCGAGAAAGGGTTTGTGTCAGGCTGGAGTGAATATGTTTTTAAAGTTTCGCGAGTATCGAATAGACAAAATATTTATACTTATGAGTTACAAGATCTCGAAGGAGACAACATTGAAGGTTTGTTTTATATCGAGGATCTCGCTTTAGTAAGAAAAAAATGCGTGAGCCAAAATACGTATAAAATTGAACGCGTCATAAGTACACATGGACGCGGCAAGAAAAAAGAAGTGTTTATCAAGTGGGTAGGTTATCCCAATAAATTTAATTCTTGGATACCATAATCTGAGCTTGTATCCATATAATAATAATGATGAGTAATTGCGAACTTTATCTCGTACTAGCGAGCAACAGTAGTATGCGTAACTTTACTAATAATACTAATACATATTTTATTACTCAACTACCTCGCGAAATCAGGCTAAGCGGAGAATGATATTTAGGTATTTCTGAAAGTCATATTCCCTATACCATACCACATGTAACACGTCAATGAAATGAAACAAATTTTAAGTTTTATACTAGCCAAGACATTTTGCAGAAGACGCCGGACGGCATCGAATGCTACAAAATTCCTTATGGTATATTTGAAAATATTGAAAACTTTGTGGAATGCGTAAATAATTCAAGTGCTTTAATGCAAAAACATCGACGCTTCGTGCCATCAGCTCAAACACAGGGATATTATAAACTTAAACGTGTTTGTAGTACAGAGTCCGGGTGTGGGTTCACACATTTCACGCAAATAGATGAGAAAATAGAAAGAATATAGGCTTCAACCCAGGTGTCGTAAATGCAATGGAGCCCGACGACTCAGCTCCCATATACAGAAACGGTGACAGCGCCGACGGCGTCGGCTCAGTGTTTATAAACGAGATACCTATTAAAAGCCAAGCCTCGGTTACAAACGATGTAGATCTTTCTACTGTATAATTCATGCTTAACGATCGGCAGATTTATCTGATCGGTGGCCCTACACCGTGGGCGATACACAAGCTTCGCTTCTGCGAATTGTTTTGCTCGATAATGCTAATTATAAATTCGAGTCTACAGTAGTCAAACATTTTGCACCTATAAAATACATACCTCTGCTGAAAATAATAACCATATAAGAGATGCTACAGGAAATTCGATAGTATTTGATAAAATAGCTACCTTTTAACCTACTTCAAAACGGAGGAGGTTATCAATTCGACCGATTTTATTCGTTTATGTCTGTTCGCGCATAACTGCTCAACCAGTACCACCAGTGCATGCCAAATAAGAATATTATGTCACCATTTTTTCCAACATTGCTTTATCAATTTTGCTGCATAACTTCTGTACTGTAGTGTATAAATTTCGAGTTTATATTACCATAAACCATTACCATTACCAGTACTACCATTACTGGGAAATACAAATTTTATGCCATCTCTCTTTCGTAGACCAAATGTATCGATATGGATAACTATTTCTTTAATTGATAGGGATGGGAAGAGGGTGGAGGGCCTGGTGACTCATTGCAATTTTGAATAAGTACTGGACCAATGCTATCACTATTGGCAAATTTGAATTTTCTTTCATCATTCTCTTCATCTACATATATCTGTACTGCAATAAAAAGCCACACACATACACACATGCACATGCACACGCTCAATTACACGCACACGCACATGCACTCATACACATACATACATGAAACACGCACACGTATAAGCGCACACAGAAACAGACACACGCACACGCACACACATACCCACACACAAGCACAATTTTTTTTGCAAAATTATCTTGGTTGCAGGTATATATGACAATTAAAAGAAAAAGCTTTGAAATTTATTGTTAAAATTATATTGAATATGTTCTGAATCAATGAACGAAGTCGATATGAAATGACTCCCAAGTATCTAAATATATTGTTTTCTCAAACAGAAAGCTTTGTAACGATGATAAAATTCTTTGTCAGAGATTCGCTGAATCTAGATGCTTCCCAGGTTCCTCTGTCATAAAAATAGGTTTACAATAGATTTTTGAAAAATGAAACCGATTTCAGAAAAAATGAAAGAATAAATTTAAGTTTGCTCTAAAAAGTATGAAATAATCATTTTCATTATACAGATAAAATATTTTATAGGTAAGGAAAATGATTATGAATGATATAAGTATTTTGACATAGGGCTAATATAGTTTTCTAGGTTATCTACAGGTTTACGATGTTTTCTACATGTTATCTGCATTATTAAGTAAAAACCCTCCGACCCGTGTCATAAACCCAACACTGGTGCACAGAAAGAAGTTTTGTACAGCTGATGTCCAGGCCGGTATGGCAGTTGCACAAAACTCAAAGAGTTCTGCGCTCCCGTCGTATCGTACAGCTTCTCTCCTATTTTTGTACGTCTGCTGTCCAAAAGTCGGACATGCGCAGTACGAAATTTTTGTGAATAGGGGAGTTTTGTTTCATTTTGAACGGAATGCAAGATGGATAATTTTTTTAAGAAACACATCAAGTTTGAAGAGCTGCGTTTCACCTTCAAAAGTGTGTGCAAACAATAGATACAGGGCTTCGTAAGAGTGTGCGAAATTATTTTTAAACTGAATCCTAACCTCAATTTGAAATTGCAATTTTTTCTTTAATTTATTTTACTTTGCTATTTACTTGAATGAATACTATGTTTCTTGAAATGCAAACACCATGCCATAGTTTAATAACATTCTTTATCAACTTTAATCGAGTCAACTGAAAAGTCTACCAAAGTCCACTGAGCGTACAAAAAAAGTTACGAAAATCTTATTGAATGTAGGAATATTTATTAAATATATTCATGAACTTTAAGATTATTTACGTTTGCTATAATACAAAAAATTATATTTTTTTCGTCACGTAAATGATACTTTTACGCTCACATGACTTACTTTTTCATGTGAATCACTTTTGAGGTTAGAAAGAGTTTAGAGGTTAGTTCGGCGTTGTCGTACTTTTTAAGTAAATATCTCTTTAATAAGTGGGCTGCCCATTTTTTTTCTATTGAACCATTAGAAAGTAGTGTCACTGACCCAGTTCCTGATCAGTACCCAGTGCCTGATCATTTGGTTACATTTATTACTATTTTGACATTAATGTATACAAAATTTGTTTTAAAAAAATAATTAGTAATATTAAACTATTTGGCAGTCATATAAAAGAACTTTAAAAGTTACTAGTAAAATACGTTTTTAAGATAAAAATGTTAAAGTTGGACGTTGTTGGCAACGTCATGATTGACTCCATCTTACTGCATTTGACTACAAGTTAGCATGCAAAGAAATCTACATCATTTCTTTAAAATTCTGTAATGGATCGTAGAAATTCTTATATAATTAAGTTATTCAATAGTTTATTTGTACAAATCACTTAAAACATTTATATAAAATATTATTGATATTTATAAAAACGTGTGAGTAGAAAAAGGGTCCAAATTCTTATCGTTTACCCCATTCTTGATCAGTATTAATAACATTTTTTATTTGTATTTCAAAATCTTAAAATACACAATTATTTGTAATAACACAATTCTATAAGTAATTTTAATCCTTGCGTAAATAATTTGTCAGGCAAAAGTCGCACAAAACGTGAAAATAAATCACAGCACTATCTGCATTTTATAGGTTATAATATATGCTCGCACGCGAGTCTATATCGTGCAGTAGCCAAACTACGAATAACCGTGACACTTTTACCTCGCCTAAGTTTCACATTTATAATCACACAACCAAAAAGTGTTATATTTTAGTATATCTACTGTATTAGTATTGCTTAATAAATTTTAATTTATTATATAAAATACTTATGCGTCAATAATATATGTTATCAGGAATTGGGTCTTGGTATGATCAGAAACTACTCCCATACAAGTCTTAAGTGATCAGGAATTGTTCCCACAACTCTTTTTCTTTGAGGCTCTATATTTAAATTAATTTTGATTATTTATATATTTTTTCAATTTTATATTAAAGATTAACAGTTATATTTGTTATTAGAAATTTCATTTTCCATGAATACCTCATTTTTATGCTTTGATACAACAAATAACGTGACGACGTACCTTAACTGATAAGGAACTGGGTCCTTGACGGTACGGATTTCATACTTTTATACCTTGGTCTTTTAGTTTGCTCCGAAGTTTTTGTGAAGAAATACCTTAATATTACTTTTCAGAGCGGCGTCGACTCCCACAAGAAGTGTGTAAAATAGCCAATTTTTAAGTAATTTTTTCTCTAAAATTTATTTATCATGGTCTTAAATTTTTCGAGAGGATAAATTTAATGTTCATAAATAACCTGTATTAATTTTATTAGATTCTGAAGTACTTTCCTTCGCATTCGAACCACTTTAAGAAACTGTGAAGCAAATTCACTCCGTGAACGCTTGGTGAATATTCGAAGAATAATATAAAGTACGTACTCAGACAAGATTCACCTAATAAAACATTTTAATCTTAAATTAAACATTTGAGATTTTATCTAGAAACTTTCTAGAAATCATTAATTATGTTACTTCTTTGAGTGCAGCACGTTTTAAAAAGTTAAATAATTACACGTTTTGAAGAAAAAAAGTAATTTTTTTTCAATTTTAATTTACAATATAAATATTATAAAACTAAAATTCATCAATCTTCAAACTAGTATTGCACCAAGAGGAAGTCGTATTCGCTGTCCTTGTCTAATCATATTTTTGCTATTTATTCAAATAGTAGTTTGTTAATTGTTAGTTTGTTAATATTTTGAGATCCAAAAAAGTACCTAACATTATTTCCTTTCCGAGAAAACTACGTAACGCAAAAACTAACCTCAATTTTCGCGTTCCGAATTTCTCTTGAGAAGGAATATTGTTCCGCCACGGGTCCTTGTAGGTTATGGAAGGGGTAGGTTCATTCTGCCATTTTTGGATACCCAATCACAAGCGTGATTTAATTAATTATACTAAAATGTATCTAATATATTTATTGATGATTTTCTATTGTAGAAAGAAAATGAGCCCTATTGTACGTATGTATAGGTAATAGACATGAAAATAATTCTTGGTTTATAATATGCACATGAACATTTTAAGCGGCATCAAAATGTTAATTCTAACATCATTCTCTTATTCAAATGTTAATGTATGAAAATTAATAAAAATTAACAACAGTTGTCCTTAAGAGTTCTTACGTTTCACAAGTATTTTGTTTCAGCAATTTATGTTAAAAATCGTAAGAAATTCATTCGGTAATTAAGAGTTACGAGTTTGCTTTTGGGGCGTTCTTTGTCCTGTGTTTGCGTACGTCAGCGGTACGACACGACTCGTAGAGCGGCGGTCCCGTCCTTTTGGACCGCAACTGCCCAAATAGTCGAGTCACTGACGCACGGAAGCTAGAGAGCGCAGTGCTACTGGCGCATACTACATGTGTGTAGTTGCATGTACGTGTACATTAGGGTGGTCAAAAATTTCCCGAATCTTAAATTTTCTTCTTGTAACCCCTTTAAAATGTTGTAATTGGCTTAAAAGTGAGATATTTTGTCCGCCGGTTGCCCGAAGTTAACATTAAGAGGTCTCTACCATCGCAAACAGGTTTTAGCATTTGATTTTATACATTTTTTTACATTAGGCGAACTAAAAATAATTCTATGTTTATTTATCCAACTACCAATTTTTTACGTTTATTATAAGTTTATCAACAACTTCACCCCATTGGGTAAGCCAACAACAAATTTTCCTCCAAAATAATATTGTAGTTTGCTCATTTTACACTAAAAAACCTGCTATTTTCGGCGAATTTTCATAGCAGTATATATTAACCAATTTACACGTTTAACATCGCATTTTGAAGAATAAATCAAGTACTATACGTAGCAAAATTAAGGGCTGATATGACAAACGATTATTTATTTATAATTTTATATATAGTTGGCCCCTCAATTTTATTTAAATGCACATGTTCTAGTGGCCAACTTTAATTAAAAATTTTTAAATAACAATAACCGTACTTTTTTTTTTTTTTTTTTTAACGTCGCCATGTTTATGCTTCCATGTGGTGCTAATCGACGACGGGGGTCTGCGGTGTGTTTGTAAACAAAGCTCATGTAATTTTTACAGTGGTGCTTGTATCAATCGGCAGAGACTAGGATTCGAACCCGGGTCACCGGCGTGGGAATCCGACACTCTACCGACTGAGCCGCCGCAGGCCCCTAATAACCGTACTTATTTGACCTTTTTTACTTACTACAGATATTTTGAAGGAGTTACAAGAAGAAAATTTAAGATTCAGGAAATTTTGGACAACGCTAGTATACATGCGCGTGTGTGTGTGTGTGTACGTTATCATCAATAATCATCATCGTGAGCCTTGTCTATGATAATGAAGTCAACATCATGTGAAACGAACATCAAATATTTTGGTCCATATTTACACCACATATTTACGTCACTGACCCTGCCACTCCCCGACTCCTTTGCTATCTTCGAAAAAACTAATGATAAAAAATGGTTCCTGACCATTTTAAATGAAACGGACGTCGAGAATTTCATATCTACAATTTTCAAAGTCTAAAAACAAGGACTTTCGGTTTACTTTCGGATCACTTCCTGCGATACCGACATTAATTTTAGTCCACATTTACATCACACATGGTCACTGACCCCCACCCCCTTGCTATCTTCAAAAAAATAAATATTAAAAATGGTTCCTGTCGATTTTGAGTAACACGGACATCGAGAATTTAATATTTACAGTTTTCAAAGTCTAAAAAAGAGACTTCCAGTAATAATTTTAATCCGGTAATAACCTACATAATTTTTGGTCCGCATTTAGATTACGTGTGGTCATGAACTCCCACCCAATGGTGTACGCTCAAACCCAAAAATAAACGATAAAAAATAGTTAAAGTCGACTCTCAGTAAAACGGACGCCAAAAATTTTATTCTCTTAATTTTTTAAATTGAAAAGAAAATCCTTTTAGTTAATTCCGGAAGTAGTTTCGGTAACGTACACATACCTTTTACTCCACTCTTACACTACACATAGTGACGCACTCTCACCCCCATGGCAACATCCATAAAATAAATAATAAAAAGTGGTCTGAGTCGATTTTCAGTGCAGGAGACATTCCCAGGATGGACTTTTATACAATTAGTAATTAATATTTCCTTTTATTACGACTTTTACATCTAGTATCATGTATGTGTGTGTATGTTTTCGTTTTGATGAATGAATTAGCAGCGGTTTTTATTTCAAAAACCCCTTAAGAATTCTTCTCACAGTCTTTCATTTTTCGACAAATTATTTCATGGAAGAATAGTGGAAACTTTTGCGAAGTTTGCGGGTAATCATTTGATAATGTTATAGAATAAATTGTTTACCCTGGTCTTGATCTTTGAAAGGTTTCATGTAATCTTCATGCAATCAATTTCTAAGATTTTAAATAATATTTCACATTGGTGTATTTCAATAATTTTTGTTTTATTACATGAATAATGCTGAAAGCTTCCGTAGTACCCTATATTGGAAATCAGAAATCAAAACCGATTTAATAAATTTAATGGTTAAATCAGACGCGCCAATACACCGATGGTTCACTTTTAGTTTATTGTCTTCCTTTTTTCTTTATATAAAATTTCCGTTTCAGATCGTCTCTTTCTTTGAAGTGTCGTCAAAATATTCATTAACAGTCGTAACGGTTATATTAAAAATTGGTATGTATTAAAAATTCGTATGTTTATGCAAATAAAAATCAAATGAACAAAAGCAGAAACATTGTCACGTTTTCGCTTTTCACAAGCTATCTTCCCTCGCTTATCTCATCTCGCAATCATTGGGATCAATCTCAAATTGAGTTTTTATAACTAAAAGCGATAACACTGGTCCGAATTTCGCATAAAGATTCTTAAATATTTATGCAGTAAAGTATATGGTTATTTATTGTGGTCTTTGCACTAGTTCCATCGGTTTTACATAACTTATAAGGGGATACCACGGAGTCCGGGTTTAGGATTTTGATGAAACTTTGGGGATCGACTTTTGGAACTTAAAGATGAAGCACAGAACCCGTAGTATTATCCAATGGGTCTTCAAATCTGAGATAGAGCCAAGAAACATTAGCATTACGCATATGGGTAATGCTGAAAATCAGATATAGATATACTATCAACGTTAATCAATCGCCGTATTTTCTGTAAATGCCCATTGGATACCACGAGAATCGGGCTTTATTTTTAGGTATCAGAAAACGATCCCAAAAGTTTCATAAAAATCAGTGACCCGCACTCCGTCGTCCCCTCTTGTTAGTCTCATGAGAGTCCGCATATAACTAGCAAACCTCTAAACCATAAAACTTCAAAATACGTTCATGTAAAATATTTAAAAAATTCAAGCAATTTTGTATTACTTCGAACAATTAATACTTCTTAAGTTCATTACGTTCTTCTCATTTTTTACAGCACCCGACCCATTTAAAAGAATACTCATTGAATTGGAAGCAAGCGTACTTTTGGGGAGGTGTGTATACTTCGAAACAACCTTCTCAAAATGCATGTGTGTGTGTGTATGTGTGCATGTGTATGTATATATATATACATACACACACATGCATATATATATATATATATATATATATATATATATATATATATATATATATATATATATATATATATATATATATATATATCGATATCTCGAGTAAGCGACGGTAAAATTTAATGTTCCAGGGCTCATTTTTTTTGTTTTATTTATCCGGAGGGTACATAATATAGTATATTGTGTACCTAGGGTGAAAAGTAGCTTTTTTTGCCTGCGTGTGGTTTGTAGTACGAGTCAAGGCGAACAAGCATGAGCTGAAGGTGATAGCTTATCGCGAGTCAAATATGAATACTGCAATCACACAAGGGCAAAAAAGACATTTCACCCAATTTACACACCATACTTTTTGTCATATATGTCTTGATTTAGCGTTTTCTTATACCTCTAAAGCGGGTGTAGTTGTGGCTCTTTTTCGAATCGCTATAAACATATATTTATAAAACCAAAATAAACTATCAATAAAATTTTTAAAAATTTTTTTAAATTTTCAAGATTTTTACATACGGACGTACATTTCTATATACAAAATATCGATTTTCAGAGAATCGGGCGAAATGTTACTACTTTTCGCTCGCTGTACAAAATTCTTTTGTTTTGAGCTGGCATGAAATTTTCTTCGTCCCTCGGTCGGAAAACAGCTGCTTTGCGCCCGCTTTAGAGGTACGAAAAAATGCTTAAATCGTACGTCTATGACAAAAATAATTTTTTAGTTTGTCGGATTAGTTTTTGTCTTTCAGCGGTTTATCGATTTTTTGGTTTTAGTTTCTCGGGGTTTTTCGTACGTTAGAAATAATATCATCTACCCAGTGAAAATGCATTGGAAAGAGCATAAAGTATCCTATCTTTCACGATACAAAATTTTGGATGAGGTGTTCCTCTCTTTTTTTATACACGGAAACGTAATTTTTTGTTTGAACGATGATTTGGCTGAAATATATGATGTAAAATATTTGAAAACAATTGTTGTGAGTAGGACAATAGAGAAGATTATTCTGTAAAATTTTTTAGTCATTTTACTTTTTTATACTTAAGAAACAAATCATTTTATAAAAAAAAATCGATTTCCTATGGGAAACGATAACTTGAGTAAAACGGCATTATTCCTTCTGAAAATTTAAAATAGGTAGCTTTTTACTATCTCTTGGCTAAGTTCTTTGTCCAGATCATGAGGACTTTTATTTTATAAGATATTTCAGATTATATTTAAAAAGGAAAATGTTGATTGCTTATTTCTTGGGTATCGCATAATAATTTTTAACCAATGAACGCTTATTTTTTCGTCTTTTGATCAAGAATTTAAATCAAAAAGAATTTTCAAGATTCATGGAATAGTTTGTGTTTTATAACGTTTTTTATTATGTTATGAAATTTTTTTTTTTTAATTTTTTGATCGATAATTTCTTGCGTATTACGCATTATTTTTGACCAATTACACTCACACTCACGCTCACGCACACGCACACGCACACGCACACGCACATGCACACGCACACACACACACACACACGCACACACCCACACACACACAGACACACATATCCATACAGACTTTTTCTATAAATAGTGTATTTTGACTGCTAATGTCTCAAAACATGTTTCTAACATGTTTCTAGCAAAATTTTTTTTTAGAATGCAAAGCTTCTTCTATGATGAAACAAAAATGTAACTTGATATGCAAAAACTTTTTAAGTTTTTCACAATTTAAGTTTTTTTTTTCATTAATCTATGTTATACTTTTGCATAGGTTCAAAAAACGTTTTATTTATTTCAGATTATAAATTGAGTTTAAACATAGTCAAAAATATTTTTTATATTTTCTATTCCAATCCAATTTGTAAAGAATAATATTTAATTCAATTAAAATTTGAGTTGTTAGTTAAACTTCTGAATAAATTATTTTGAATAACTAAGTTGAATTATTACAGTTAATGAAAATTTTCAAGATTTTCTTAGTTATAGTAGTTATATGTTACTATCTTATCTTAAATTTATTAAAATATTTTAATAAACAATATTGTTCCATAATCTATGCTATGTTTTTGCATAAGTTTAAATTACAAAATTTATATATAGGTATACATATATCTCATATACATATATCTCGACATATTAAGAAGTGATAGACTTGTGATTTTTATTTTTCACCTCAGTATTAAAACGAATAAATAATTTCATATTGGAACATTGTGACGGTTTTATTACTCATGCAATTATTATTGCATTCAACCCCTAAAACGTCACAACGCCTCTCCGGGTGAAAGCCACACATTTTACATGTATATCAATATATTTTGTATTATAGTAAGCATTGGGGACAGAGAGCAGTCGACGCGAATCGCACATGTTGTGCGCCCGGTAAGCAGCCGAGAGAAATGGAGAGAAAGAGAGAGGGAGGGAGAGAGTTAGCCAGCCGAACAGCGACGCGCGAGATTGGGCTACGTCAAGGCCGGCCTTCGATACGCGCGAGCAGTTCCGCTTCACTTCTCGCACCAACGGCACGTCCCGCGCGAAGATACCTCACCTAGGCGCACGAACGAGACACAAGACGGTGAATACGCGAGCGAGCGTGCGACACGGCCGATGAAGCGACCAGGGCTAGCGACACCCCAGGGCCGACGTCGAGCGAACAATTACGAGGCCAGGGAAACTGAAGTAAGTTCAGCTCTTCTTCTCTCTCCCACGCGTACGAGCGAAAAATCCTCCTGCTCTCTTGCCCCGCCGGCTTGCACCACGCGACACCGCGAGTGCCGCGTTAAATGTATTTAATTGTCCAGTAAATTAATCGGTGTTACAGTTCGACTGAAACTACCGGCGATTCTTTATTTGAAACTCTCCACTCCTTTGGACTACCACTGTCTCCGTGGGCGCATCGTCAGTGTGCATGCTGTACCTAGCCGAGTCATTGCTAGAGAAACCTGTAAAACATTAATTTTATATAAAAAATAAGTAACAATTTTTTTAATGCATGTATAATAAATACTTAGAATTGATTGATTACCGATATACAACAGCGTTCCATTTTCAAAGAAATCTCAGAAACATTCTAGAATTTGAAGTACAGATAAAGTAGTATAACCTTTCAATCAAGCATGTATGCGTGTATGCGCATAAGTGCGAAACACACATTTTAGTATATATATGTGATGTCTCACTAATAAATAATTTCTGGTGGTAGGGTGTCATTCATCTGGGTTTTTATCGTAATTTATTAAAAAGTCCATCGACTGTATAGTTTTCATATGGGTGATTCTCTGAGAAATCGAGATAAAAAAGACTGTATTTTTATTTCTTCGGTAAAAATGTTCTGCTTAGTATGCAGAATGTATGCGAATTTTTTCAGATTTTTTGAAACCCTTAAGTTCAAAGTCGATCAAGGCTAGATATGAGCATGTAGTCATTTTTTTACATTTTTTAGCAAATTTGAAGTTACATTTATTTAACAAAATTAAATCTCTTAAAGGGCTATATCCCCCAAATTTTTTTGTTTTTTTCCATTTTTTTTATTGGCTTAAATCTTGCCAAAACAATCCTAGAATCAAAATCTACAAAGCCCAAGTACCGATTTAGACTCAAAATTTTTTTAAATCAATTTTTTCCAAACAGCTTTGATGCTCCAAAATCACAATTTTCGCTTATTTTAGTGATGCTCGCTTTTTTGAATTTCGCGGCTTTGGAAATTAGTAGAAGTTACCTACGATCGATATCGTGTTTTAAATTTGAATTATAGAGGTTGCTACATGACATCACGACGGTTACAGCGTCTTTACAGCACGTGTTTACTCACACTTGCCCTCTGTTTAGTCGATCAGTCGTTCTCGTTGTTTACGTTGTTATTTTGAGTTTTTCTTTACTTTTTAAATGTGAATTATATTTACAAGTACTTTATTATGAGTGAAAACGTGTACAGTGGCCACAAAGGCAGTAAAACAAGAAGTACAAGTACAAAACGGAGTAAAATTAGTAATCGATGCCCGCCTAACCGCCATTCGTTCGAAGGCGATTCGGAGCACGTTAGTACCTCGGCTAAGAAATTGAAAACTACTGATTTAGACCGTGACCGCGATGTTGATAATAATTTCGGCTACTGTTTCATCAATTTTTTCGCTGTATTTACTGCTCTTTCTGAATTAGTAGTATGTAAAAAATGTAATGGTGACGTGCGGTTTTTAGAGTCGAACAAGCGTGGACTAGGCTTCAAAATTATTGTGTCTTGTTCGAACTGTAGTGATGCTGATATTAACAACTGTCCTGTAATAAATGGTCGTGCTTATCAGATCAACTGCCGTATTATGTTAGCTATGCGCATCATAGGCATAGGCATCAACGGTATAAAAAAGTTCTGCCTTATGATGGATCTTGCAAAGCCTGTTTTTCAAACAACTTACAGTAAGATCATATCTAATATCGCCACTGCTACTTCATCTGTTTGAATTATATCTATGAAAAAATCAGCGATTAAAGAAAAAGAAATTTCTATCGAACGAGGTGAAAAAGAAGGTCTCATGGTGTCAGGCGATAGATCTTGGCGAAAGAGAGGGTTTACGTCTTTGTTCGTATTGGTGACTTTGATTGGTTGGTACACTGGCAAGGTATTGGCTGTGTGTGTAAAATCTAAGTACTGTAAAGTCTGTGAATATTGGCAAAAAAAAGAAGGTACTGTTGAATACGAAAAGGTATACCCTTCACACAAACAGAACTGTGATGTCAACCATGAAGGTAGTGCCGGGAAAATGGAGATCGACGCAGTTATAGAAATGTTCAAACCCTCAGAAAAACTTCATAATATCAAATATTTGAAATATATCGGCGACGGCGATTCAAAAACATATAAAGGTATAGTCGACTCAAAACCTTATAAAAATTTCATCGTCGAAAAAAAATAATGTATCGGACACGATCAGAAGCGCATGGAAACGCGTCTGCGCAATTTGAGAAAAACAACGAAAGGTCTTGGCGGCCGAGGAAAGTTGACCGGAAAGTTAATTGATGAACTTTCTATTTATTACGGATTTGCTATTAGGAGAAACTACGATTCAGTCGAAAAAATGAGGAATTAAATTTGGGCAACGTTACTTCATAAAATGTCGACGAAGGAGAATACACAGCACGAGAAGTGTCCCGTCGGAGTAGACTCTCGGTGTTCTTGGCAGCGCAGTACAGCGCTTGATACACTTGCAACGTACGAGCACAAGAGTCCAATGCATGAGGATGTTTTTAACGCAATAAAACCTATTTATAATGAACTCAGCTTCGACAACCTTCTGTCACGCTGCTTGGGTGCGTATACTCAGAACAATAAAGAGTCGTTTAATGCTGTAGTGTGGTCAATTGCTCCAAAGACGGTGTCAAGCGGTAAGACTATAGTTGACATTGCGACTGACGTAGCCGTTATTATCTTCAATGACGGCTTCTCGGGTCTGTTTGCCATTTACGGTGCTCTTGGGTTGACTGTTGGACCAAACATCTACGAGTTTTGCGTGAAAACGGACGCCAATCGCGTCAAAACCGCTGAGCATCGTATGTCCTATATCGCGAAAGAGGCCAGGCGCAGCATTACATCAGGCAAAAAAAAAGAAGAAGAGGAAATGAAGGCCCTGGAAGGACAATTATATGGTGCAGGGATAGTCGACTGAAGGTAAAAAAATTATTATGGACTATATTTTTGCGATTCTTAAGATTTATAGCATTTTGAAACTTCAAACGCGTTTTTCTCGAAACCATGTTTTCAAAATCGGCAAGCAGTAGAACTCAAAAAGTTTACATCCGATTGACTTAAAATTTTAACAGTAGCTTCATTGTTTGATTATCTAGTGAAGTACACACGATTTTAGCGATTAATTAACAAGAACAAAAGTTATAAACAATTTAAGTCGATTTTTTTCGTCGAAAATTCGATTTTTTGTAAAAACAATCGCCATTTCGCGAAAAAAAATTCTAAAAATATAATTATGTGTACTTCACTAGCAAAACTCATGTAGATAATAGAAAAAAAATTTTTTGTTATAGGTGGAGTTGGACGAGACTTGTACTGCTCGCCGCGGAAGACCTTTTTGAAAAATCGGTTCACGGTAAAAAAATATTTACATGCATTCTACATACTAACAAAAATGTTTTTTCTCTTCTTCAAGAGTTGCTTAATCTAATGTTATATTATTTGTATACCTTTAATATCAAATGTCCTTTAAAAAAAATAATTAACAAAGCCTTGTTTTTTAGAGCATAAGGGGGATATAACCCCTTAAATAAATAGCAACAAGGGATTTTTTAGCAAATTTTCTGAATTGTTCATAAAAAATGGTTTCAAAACTTTTAATGCACTGAAAATAGTGGGTTTGATCATTCGAACCATTACACCAAAAATCATGAAGATAGCTTTTCTCAGTACAAAAATGACCACCACAGTCGAAATTGCTTAAAATAATCTGAAAAAAATTCACGACTATTTTACATACTAAGAGGAACATTTTTGCTGAAATAGCCTAAAATAATCTGAAAAAATTCACGACTATTTTACATACTAAAAGAAACATTTTTGCCGAAATAAATTTTTCTTTTTTTTGTTTTTGATTTCCCAGAGAATTATCTACACACATATATATATATATATATATATGGAAATATGGTCATAGTTAGCCCCGAACAACTTTAAACATATGGACTTAAAAAAATATGAAAATATTTACATGCATTCTACATACTAACAAAAACATTTTTTCTAAAATAAAAAAAAACTTGTTTGTTTTTGATTGATCAAAGTAAGTTATCTATTTATATATAAAAATATAGGTTATTTTCTAAAAAAATGAGAATATGCATATATTGTAACGAGCCACGTATAATTCGCGAACAAGAAGGCGCGAAAGGGTCATGAGACGCCATCTCATGCCCGCGTGCGGCACCAGGAAGACAAGAGAGGAGAAGGCGGGGGGTGGGGGGGGGCGCGGCCGGGTAGAGGAAGAAAGCCGTTACCGCTCGAATCCTCGCGTGGTGTGCCCCGAAGTGCCGCTCCGCCGCCATCTTAAAAAACGTCAGCAGGGGCGCTGATTCTCGGCCGCTGGAGTGGACACGCAGTACCCAGCACGGCGAACAGTGTGCAGTGCGGGGGCGCGAAAGCAGAATGGAGGCAAAACCCCACTACCACGAGTCCCGAACGGCGTATGGAGGGGCTGCATACGAGGCGGACTACAGACAGCAACGAGAGAGAAAAAGAGAGAGAGAGAGAGAGAGAGAGAGAGAGAGAGAGAGAGAGAGAGATAGATAGATAGATAGATAGATATACTTTTTATTCGTCAGAAGACAAAATCTTACAATTTCATGTACATGTAGTTATAATTAAAATTAAAAAATATCAGTCGATTTAATATAATTGTTATCTTAACTTTCACTTATTGCATATTTCTTATTAAAATAATAATTCACTTTATCAGTTCGTCAGTTTATAAAATTTAAATGTAATGAACTAGTCTCAGTCAAATATCACAGAAAACGCTTCGTCAAAAAAATAATAATACATAGAATAAAAAAATAAATACAATAAAGATAACATATAAATATAAAAGAATACATACACATACTTTGCTAAATCTTTGCGTATACTATCACGTCTAAATTTAAAACACACTCATTCATAACACTTTAACAATCACGCTAATAAATACATTCACACCTAATTAACACTAAACATATTTAATAAATAAATAAATAAATTAATAAATAAATACGTCGAATAAATAAATAAACAAGATAAATAATTAAATTAAATAAATAAATAAATAAATAAATTAAATAAATAAATAAATAAGTTTTAATAAATAAATAAATTAAATAAATAAGTTTTAATATATAAATAAATTAAATAAATAAATAATTTAAATAAATAAAAAGCCTAAATAAATACTCGACTCATTTTTTATTTCTGAACATACTCTTCGCCATGTAATTGCTTAAGGTGCCTGCTAAACGCCGTTTTAAATTTACAAAAAGATGGCAGGCACCTCACACTGCTCGGGAGCGAATTCCAGAAGTGCGCACCTTGAACTCTGAATGAGAAAAGGCCCTTATCAGTGCGCGACCCCGGAACCGAGAGCTCTTTCATACCACCCCTACTTGAAGTCCTGGCCTGGTTTTTTTCAAAGAGGGCAGTAAGATACGGTGGCTGCCGCATGACAACCGCTTTGTAAAGCAGCAGCCCCATAAAATGAACCATAAACTCCCTCCTCACCTTCAAATCTAACCAGTCCAGTTTTTTCCTGTAGGCGGTGATATGCTCATCCCGCCTAACACCACATATGTATCTCACACACGCATTCTGTAGACGTTGTAGTCGTGTCTGGAGCTCCCCTGACACATCAAGAAGAACCACTGAGCAATATTCTAAGTGAGGTCGTACCAGTGCACATGCCAGCTACTTCCTCAGTATCTCTGTGGTGCTTGAACGGAAAAGTTTTAAGCTATACAGAGCCCTATTTACCTTTCTACTGACCGCATTCAGTTGCGGCTTCCATGTCAACCCTCCGTCCATCACCACGCCGAGGTTGGCGACTGTATCGACAAAGGGAACGTGTACGCCGGTCTGTATCTCAATGCCTTGCAAGTCAAGGCTCTGAACCTGTTTGATGTTGTGATCAGATCCAAAAATGATCGCCTTTGTCTTGCCGACATTGAGGCTCAGGCCAGCTGACGTTGCCCAGTTCGACACAGCTTGTGCTACAGCCGACATGCGACCGATACCATCACGAAGACCTCTCAGGGTCACTTGTGTGTAGGTTTGCAAGTCGTCAGCGTAAAGTATGTGTTCGACACCATCTAAGTCGAGTGCGTCTTGTAAGTCGTTTATGTACAGGCTGAAAAGCAGGGGTCCCAGGACTGAGCCCTGTGGAACGCCAAGATTGGTGGTTAGCCAACCTGAATCCCCGTTTGTGATTGTGACGACTTTCTGTCGTCTCCCCATGATATATGACTTAAGCGACAGGAGAACACTCCTGGAGAATCCCATGCGCATCAGCTTACGCAGCAGTTTAGTGTGTGAGATGGTGTCGAATGCTTTGCTAAAATCAAACATTAACAAAATAGTCAATAGTTTTTTGTTGTTGTTAATGCCTGATCTTATGTCCTCCGTCAGTTTCAGTAGTGCTGTCTGTGTACTGTGATTCTGTCGAAAACCAGTCTGCATCGGGTCCAAAGTATTATTTTCTCGTAAGAAGTCAGTTATTTGGTCGTGTACGATTTTTTCAAGGACCTTAGAAAGGAAACTCAGTAGGGCAATTGGTCGGAAATCTGACACCGTAGATGGGACAGGCTTCTTCTTCAAAGGCACCAACCGAGCTCCCCTCCAAGCTCCCGGAAAAATGCCACTGGACAGAGAGGAGTTAAAGATCTTAACAATATGATCTCCCACAAACGGAAGAGCCTTAGCCACTATACTTTGGGGAATGTCGTCTTCCCCTCTGGCTTGTGATGAGAAGTGGGCAATAGCCAGAACCACGTCCGAGAAGCTGACTTCTCGGAAAACAAAACCGTCATCACTGGCAGTGGTCAGGACGTTGTCAAGTTCTTCATCACCCTCATTTTGGGAGATCGACACCCCTGCAAAGTAGGCATTGAGCTCTTCCGGTGAGAAACCATGAAACTCCTCTCTTGTCTTTGGCAGAAGGCCCAGAGCCTTGAGCTCTTTCCAGATATCTTTCTTATTATTAATCGCTTCAGAAATTTTATTTTGTAAAAATCTTTCCCTTGTTTCCTTCGTTCGTAATTCAGCTTCAGCTGCAAGGCCCTGATACTCCCGCCACAGTCTGTCGTCATTGGTCCGCGAATAGCGTCTTCGTACGGAGTCACGTTTTTTTTAAAGATGTATTAGTTCAGCATCAACCCATGGTGGATTTATTTTCTTTTTCGGTATGAATTCTTTTAACGGTGCAATTTTATCTATCACAGCCATGAGGTTGACACTGAGGCACTCTAATTGACTGTCAACACTCGCCGCGGGACCATCGATCCGCGACCAATCACAGTCAGCTAGGTGAGACAGGAGGTCGTCTTGCTGGATCGACTTAAAATCCCTGTAGCTGAATGATTCAACCACAGGGGATGCAGCAGTTTCGACCCCAATCTCGACCTCTATGATGTTATGATGACTGGGAAAAGGCGCCGGTCGATTGTCCCTGCTCAGTACAACGTCATTATTATCTGTCAAGATCACATCAATCCACGTATGAGAATCCGTGAGATGATGAGTCGCACCATGATCAATTATTTGAAGGTTAAGATCATCAGCCAACCGTCTAACAAATTTCGCATCGGCTGACGTTCCGAGTAGGTTCGCATTCAGCTCTCCCATAATAATTTTGTGACTAAAGTCTTGAGTATGTATCGTCAGTTTGTCTATTAAGTCCGAGCCCTGTAAAAACGGTACGTGTGGTGGTCTGTATATTAAAGCAACAAAGACGGGGGGAAGGCTGCCCTGCTGAACACTGCACATTAAATATTCAGGTATAAATAGTCTGCCCTCCTGTGTTGTTGGAGAACTGCTTAGTAAATTTGTCTTGAAAGTGTTATGAATGTACAGGACTAGCCCGCCTCCTAGTTTGTTGCGATCAAGTCTAAGTAGTGAGTAGTCATCGATCTGAATGAGATCACTCCCAACATCAGGGTCAAGGTGCGACTCAGCAACCCCAAAGAGATGGTAGGTAGGACGAGCTGAAAGGTGTTGTTTAATCATGCCAATGTGCCCCTTCAGTGAGGTATCATTGACAAAACCTGCCCTCAGTCCCTTACAGTGAACCCCCCCAGCAGTGTCTGCGGATAGTCAATTTTTTGCAGCAGTTGACGGAATTACATTATTATCAATTTCGATTTCATTATCAACAGTTTTTTTTTCAGTATTTACAGTTTGAGATGGTTGATTAATGGCATATGATGCCACAATTGTCTGTAAATCAGCCGCAGATGAAAATTCATGAGAGACATCGCCATCGCGCCTCTTCACCAGGAAACGGCCCCCTCTATGCCAAACATATTTAAAATTAAGTCTCATCGCAAGGGCCTTGAGACTTCTATATTTAATAAAACATTCTTTTGTTAACAATTCATTTATAAAAATTTTCCCATTTATAATCCCATCCCTTGTGTCCTGGTCAAGAGCTGCAATGTCGACATCTCTAGCATGAAAGCCAGTGATAAGCTTTTTGGCTCGCATTATTCTCTCGCCTAACGCACTGCTGGAAAGGGTAACAATCCATGGTGACCTTCTACGTTCGCTGTTTGTATCTGCTAATGCCGCAGCTGTCGATTCTTCTGACCGAAGCAGGCGTGTGCCTATTATATCAATTTTTTGTGTTGATGGAAGGACACGGCACAGTATCGCGTGTGCGACGTCAACACGCTTAGAGACATCACCGTCGAAAATGTTTGAAATAATGAGCTCCGTATTACCGCTTTTAATGTTTTTACTGTGCATTGTCCCCCCATCAATCGTTTGCACCCGCGTGCTTCGTGCAGGTGATGCCGCAGCGTCAGCATTGTCGTTATTATACTTATTCAAACGCCTAGACATTTTATTTCTACTATTTACAATTTGGATAAACCCGTCATTATTGCTTTCACAATTGTCAATTGTTTCGCTTATATCACTATAATTGTCAAGTAAGGTACTATTCGTAGCAGACGCATTATTAGCAGTATTACATTTTTTGTACTTATAAGAGAAACGGTATTGTTTTGTGTACTGGGTAGTACTGCGATTTTTTGGAATTCTATTTTATTTAGTATGAGTTGGTTATCTTTTTGGATGTTCTCAACATTTCTTTCAATTTTCTCAATAGTAGTAGTATATACAGAGGTAAAATCTTCTTTTGTTATTATTTTTTCTATTTTTGTTATTATTTCCTTGTTGTCACGTTCAACTCTATTGATTTTATTTGTTAAATTTAGAAAATCGTTTTCAAAAGTGTTTAATACAAGATTATCAATTTTAATCTGTGACTCGAGATTTGTCTGCTCTAGATTATCGATTTTATCAATTAACATGCTATAATTTACCTCTGTATTGGTCAATAAAGTGTTCGTTTCTACATTATTATCATGTAATTTTTTATTTTTAATTTTTAGGTTATCTATTTCTTGATAAAGCACTTGCTTCTCCTTTTTCATCTCCTCCAGCTGGGAGTGTTGTTTCGACAGTTTTTCTCAATTTTTTGCAGCTTAGAGTCAATTGAAAGTGCCAAAGTATGTACTGCTGGTAACGTATTTAGCCTATTTACAATTGCCTCCAATCTGCCTTCAATAGAGGTGCAATGTCTAGCAAGTGCATTATCAATGTTTCTTGAAGTAGAATTCGCGTACTCCACTAGGCAGGAGACCGTTGTTCCCTTTTTTAACGCGGTACTATCTAGCATACGGATGACGGACGCATTTATATCATTAATACTGCTGTTATTTTTGGAGAAGGAGGACTGTGAAGTATTATTAGCTCGGTCCGCATTCTTGGCCGTGACGTCACTCGGGGATTCCCCACTGTGCTCTGCTCCTGTACTGGAAATGGGCGGGCCTAGTGACGTCACATAGTCCAAGCAATAGGGAAAAGTGCGTGCAAAAATTAATATCCGGAAAAAAAAATATGAGCGTGTAGGAAATTAAAATTCAGGATGAGTTTCTATTTCACGAGACTCGAGCCTGATTGCCGAACATAACCTAAAAAATCGGCAAAGTTGCGAAAAGCGGTTTTTTGTTAATAACAAAAAAACTACAACTCCGATCGAAAAAAGTTAAATCAGGGAATTGTAGGTATTAAAAAGATCTATCATTTTGATGTACTATATTTTTCGATATCATGGATACTTTTCGAGTTATATGAGAAAAACCGTGAAAAATCGGGTTTTCTATAACTCGTTAACTATAACGTTTCCAAACTTGTTACTTGCTGTAAGTATAGCCTATAGCAAGCCAAAAAAGTGCTTTTTTGAAAAATTAAAAAATTTTGATTATTTTTCTAGTTATATGGAGATTTCTCAAAAAAGATGCTCTCTTAAGTTGGTTATTTCTCGTCAGGGGATAGTGCTACGGTAACGATTCCGGGCTCATTTTTTTCTTTAAGAGTTGTACTTTCATGTTATTGAAAAGGTATATTGATTTTTTTAATTTTAAGGGTCAAAAAATGACTTTAAAAAAAATGCACTTTTTTTTGCATGTTTTTTTCGAATAAATTTTGTAATTTTGTTTTTATGAAAATGACCGTTATAAAAATGGATTCCTGGCATTTTTTAACGAATTTAAAAAAAAATTAATATTCTACGATCATTAGGAGCCGTGATAATTTTTTTATTTCAAAAAAATGTGGAAGGTGTAATAATCATCCTACAGCAGTCACCTTCTCGGATATTAAGGTTGAATACCTATATTTTCAATAAAAAATACTAGGATATGTTTAATTCATTTGCAGTATTAGTAATTGATCAATAAAGTGAGGCGGAGCGCGGCAGCTGTGGCGGGCGGCGGAGTGGGGATAGCTCTGAGCGCTCGAACTGAAAACTTATTTCGTGCGTTCAAAGTGGCTGGCGCTTGAAAAATTTCGTCTTAGAAGCGATATAGACTCACAAATATTTATTTATTTTTTAGTCTATAATTTTTGCCCCTTTTTCATTACTTAAATTATTATTTATTTACCTTAACTTGCTGCTTATAATAGTGACGTTTTGATTGTTTGCTAAAAACGCTGTGATAATTAAAATAATTTTAAATAATGGTAAATTTCAAAAGCATAATATTTTGGACACTTCTCAGAAGTAACGGTTTAGTCCAAATATACAATATACCTGTGGAAAGTAATTATAACGGTACATATATAACGTATAATATGAAGCGATAGGTGGACCCATGGAACTGTAGGCCTACTATAAGCATTTCAAAACAGCTGCTCCGCAACTGCGGCATTATGATGGTTTTGGAGAAGGGGAGGGGTGGAGCAGGGGAGGGGTGGAGCCGGGTATAGTAAGGGGGACCGGTTAGTATTCGGTGGCCTTCGCAAACAGTTCGTCTTAGTTCCTTAACGGAGCAGATCGAAAGCAGCAACGGTTAGAAGCGAAGTACAGTGAATATACAGTGAAGAATATACAAATTCTGTTTAAATTACAGACACTTTCGTGCTGACAATATTTTATAAGTCTTTATTTATTCAATTTAAAGTGCCAGTATACAGTGCAAGAGAAAACGTACGTGAACAACAAGTAACAACTTTTTTTATTTCGTTTGGTGAGTACTCATTTTATTAAACATAACGGCTTTTAATTGAAGTTTATTCAATTATTCTAATTTATTTATTTATTTATTTTTAGATATTGACATACAATGGCAGAGACTAATGAAGAAGTATGTATATTATGTGATAAAACGATGGAGATGAATGATAAAGTTCACCTCAGTGAAAAGGCTATAAATTTACTTATAAAAGCGAGTAAAGAGATAGGAGATAAGAAACACTTAAAAATGGAACATTTAGCGTTTTTAGATGTTCATGTAAACTGCAGAACTGTATACATCAGACCGAGTCATATTCAAAGTGCAAAGAAAACTATTCTACAGAATATTGCGCAATTAAGAAAAGATAATAAGGAAGCTCGCCAATTCGACTTCAGTTCTTTGTGCTTATTTTGTGGTTGTGATGCAAGAACTGATACCTATAAAGAAAAAATTAAATTAGTTAGCAGTAACGAAACTAAGGACAATATTTTAAAATTATTGGCAAAGCGACTAGATGATTCGAATAAGAAGTTGAAATTGCGATTAGAACACGTTAATGATTTAATAGAAAAAAAGGCTCGTTACCACAGTAAGTGTATGAGCGTATTTTACACAAACAATCCAAGCACGCCTAAAGTTGGCCGTCCAATGGATGAACACATATCTCGAATAGTCAATCACGTGATTAATCATATACTTGAGAACTCCGATGACTCACAGTTTTCTTTGAAAGAAATGTTACAAGATTTTCGTGACTTGCCGCGTATTTCTATTATAAAAGATCATCTAAAAAAATATTTTGAAGATGATATAATTATGTATTCAATTCATAATGATACAATAATATGTTTCATAAATAGTCAAGGAAATATACTTGATGCTCAATGGTATGAAAAAAAAGCCCCTACGACTCAGGAAGAACGGCTTAGAGAAGTAGAAATGGCTGCCAATATTATCTGTCAAGATATAAGAAGTAAACGTTATGATAGCGATTGTTATAACGCACCAAGCTCTTTCTTAAATGACGTTGAAAAAGATATACCTAACACTTTGCAGACATTTTTAGGCACTCTTATTAAAAGCAACAAGAAGTCCGAACGCACGTTAGATAATAAATGGTCGAAACGAGTTTCAACAATTGCGCATATTTTGATATCTTCTGTCAGACCTCGATCATTTCTGTCGTCAATTTTATTAGGCTTGTCATCTTTTGTACACAAGAAATTTGCTGCAAGAGGTCTTTTAGATACTTTATCTTATTTGGGACTCTGTGCATCTTATCACGAAACGATAAAATTTGAATCATCTATAGTAAACGATCCTGAACAATTTAAAATTTCCGTTGATGCCTTTATTCAGTTTTCTTTTGATAACGCCGACCATAATACTAATACAATAGATGGCTTTAAAACTTTTCATGCCATGGGCGGCATAATGTGTGTCACTCCCTCTTCTGCTGTTACATCCACAAGCAGTATAAAAAAAGTAAATTCTATACCAACAAGTATCGAAATTGGCAAATTTGGATTTCTTACTCTTAAGTTATTTGACAGAGGCACATCAACTGGATTAAATAATATAACTGTAAAGAATTTAGATGATTTTTATGATGAATTTGATATCACTACTGCAGATTTCGTTTGGTTATATAACAAAAACAAACATCCGCTTGAGACGAAAGGATGGAGTGGTTTTCTACAAGAGTGCAATGCAAATTTAGATTATAGTACATCAAGAGTAATACCGATTCCGTTCGTAAATAATTCTCCAAGTGACTACAATACAATATTTACAGTTCTTGTAGAAGCATCCGAAAGATGCAAATCAAGGCCTCAGGAGTGCTGCTTTGTTACGTTCGACCAGCCGTTATATCTGAAAGCACGCGAAATAATTTCTTGCATTGATTCTGCAAATGATCCTTACAATTTAAAATCGATCACAGTACGGCTTGGAGGCTTCCACATGCTCATGAGTTTCTTAGGATCTATTGGATTTATCATGAAAGGATCTGGACTTAACGAAGCATTTTGCGTCTTGTTTGCAGAAAAATCAGCAGAAAAAGCACTTGAAGGTCATGCTTATTCACGAGCGATAAGAGGCCACACGTTAATTCAACTATCACTCGCTAGTAAAATTTTTGAGGAACTTCACTTTAATGAACAAGAAATTTCTAGTTTGTGTAAATATACAGAGGAAATTCCGAATTCATCATGTGAACATTTTCAGGATTATTATGATGAAATAGTTAGTATTAAAAAAAAATTTATTACTCAATTAGAAAAAATCGAAAGGAAAGGACCAACATGTAAACTGTGGATTCAATATTTCAATATGGTAAACATCGTAAAGCGTTTTATAGAAGCTGAACGCGTTGGCAATTGGAAATTACATTTACAATGTGTAAAAAATATGTTGCCGTATTTCCACGCTAGCGGGCATTACTTGTATGCAAAATCTAGCCATTTATACCTGCAAGACATGCTCGAATTAGAGTCCACAATGGATATTTATGAATATGACAAATTTGCAAATTGTGGCTTTTTTACAATCAGGAGATCTGAAAAATTGTGGAGTGGTGTTTTTTCAGACCAGACTATCGAGCAGGCTTTAATGAAAGCTATGAAAAGTAGTGGTGGACTGACTCACGGTCGTGGCATTTCTGATAGCGTTGTTGCTAAATGGATTTTATCCACCTTAGCGCTGACTGATGTTTGTAATGAGATGGAGAAATTTTGCAACGTTTCATTAGAAACGTCTGAGCAACACGTGGATGCTCGCATTTCTAGAATAAACAGAGATGCTGCAGATTTGCGGAAAATCGATGAATTCTTCGATAAGTATAGTCCATTCGTAGAGTCAAACAGTATAATGTCTATTTATTCCGGAATAGTCGGCGATGACAGCATAAATTGCCATAATGCTCGAGAAGAAGGAATGAAAATATTGGAGACTTACGTGGGAAAAAGTTTTGGTACTGTAAAAGCTTCATCGAAAAATAAAGTACGCTCTCTCCGCTGTATGACATCTAGCGTAAAAATACAAGACAACGTTGTTGCCATAAATCCGCTACTAATTTTTCAGCGAATCTCGTTAAACTTGAAGAAGCAAGATGATATGAAGAAATATCTGGAATACGAACTCGCGCCATTCCCACTTTCTCTATTTGATGAGAATGGAATGCGTAAAACAGTTAAATCAAGTTTCTACGAAAATTTCGAATGTTTGTCTGAGCCTCCTGTGACACGTGAAAATGATATTTATGTTTTGGACGGGGGTAATTTATTGCACCGCGTTGTTTGGCAACGTAATACAGTTGTTCAGGAAATCATTAATAAATATGTACACTGTGTAAAGCAGTATAAGAAGGCAATTATAGTATTCGATGGATATCCTGAGGACACTACCAGCAATCTAAAAACATGGGAAAGATTGAGACGGCAACGGCACAACGTTTCTAGAGAATTCTTTTTTGATGCAAACACTAAAATCACTGAAAAGCAGGCAACTTTTTTGTCAAACAGTAACAATAAAAAAAGACTTATTAGTATGCTTTCAGTGGAATTGCAAAAAGCCGGATTTACAACTACAATTGCAGAAGAAGATGCCGATTTACTTATAATTGAAACTGCGGCGAATTTGAGTACAGAAAATAATATAATTATAGTTGGAGAAGATGTTGATTTGATTGTACTTCTCACGCAATTGGTTCCGAGTACACAGAAGATATTTTTTTTGAAAAAAGGTAAAGCACGAGAAGCAGACCGCTGGTATTCCAACAGCAGCTTTAAATATCCAAACTTATCGAAATACGTAGCTTTCCTTCACGCTGTATCAGGCTGTGATACAGTATCTTCTATGTACAAACAGGGGAAGAACAAATTACTAAAAATATTTAATTCGAATCCAGATCACATTAAATTATTGGATGTCTTTTATGAAGAAACTGCCCTTCCTGAAGAAATTGGTAACAATATGTGCCAAATTATTTCTCTGTTGTATAAAAATAAGAAAGAAGGAACACTTAATGAACATCGTTTTGAGTGTTTTAAACGATCAACATCTAAGGCAACATTTCAATTAGAAAATCTTCCTCCTACTGAAGGAGCCGCCAAACAACATGCCTTCAGAGCTTATTTGCAGTTACAAAAATGGTTGGGCAAGAACAAAAATATCACTCAGTGGGGATGGAAAATTACAAACAATGTATTAATGCCAGTTTATACTGAGGATACATTGATACCTGATGAGATAATGAAAAAAATCTCATGCAGCTGTGCAAGTGGTTGCAAGACAAAAATATGTGGCTGCAGAAAAAATTTTCTTAAATGTACGAGTGTTTGCACACATTGTGATTCAAATCAATGCGAAAACTTTGAAACTCATACCATCGAAATAGATGAAGAATTGCCAAACTCTATCGACGATCTGCTTACAGAGAATATTGAAGAAGAAGAAGAAGTAGAAGAAGAAGAAAAAGAAGAAGAAGAGCCAAATGAATCAGCAGATGATCCTCCAATAAAAAAAAGAAAAATTTGATTTTTTTAATGTAATATACGAGTATTTTTATTGTAATGATTTAATACATATTTTGTACATAATGAAGTTATTTAATTATTTTGTGAATAAATGAAATTTAAAACTTACCTTAATATGTTGCATATATTCACATTTCTATCACAACGTATTATTTACTGAAACAATTATGAAAAATAATAATAAATAATAATTTAAGTAATGAAAAAGGGGCAAAAATTATAGACTAAAAAATAAATAAATATTTGCGAGTCTATATCGCTTCTAAGACGAAAATAAACATGATATTCGTGTTTATCTCGACGAGCTACCCCAAATTAAGTACAAAAGGATTTTTGTACGTGGTCCAGAAGCCGAGAAATAGAAAATTTTTCAAGCGCCAGCCACTTTGAACGCACGAAATAAGTTTTCAGTTCGAGCGCTCAGAGCTATCCCCACTCCGCCGCCCGCCACAGCTGCCGCGCTCCGCCTCACTTTATTGATCAATTACTAATACTGCAAATGAATTAAACATATCCTAGTATTTTTTATTGAAAATATAGGTATTCAACCTTAATATCCGACAAGGTGACTGCTGTAGGATGATTATTACACCTTCCACATTTTTTTGAAATAAAAAAATTATCTCGGCTCCTAATAATCGTAGAATATTATTTTTTTTTAAAATTCGTTAAAAAATGCCAGGAATCCATTTTTATAACGGCCATTTTCATAAAAACAAAATTACAAAATTTATTCGAAAAAAACATGCAAAAAAAAGTGCATTTTTTTTAAAGTCATTTTTTGACCCTTAAAATTAAAAAAATCAATATACTTTTTCAATAACATGAAAGTACAACTCTTAAAGAAAAAAATGAGCCCGGAATCGTTACCGTAGCACTATCCCCTGACGAGAAATAACCAACTTAAGAGAGCATCTTTTTTGAGAAATCTCCATATAACTTGAAAAATAATCAAAATTTTTAAATTTTTCAAAAAAGCACTTTTTTGGTTTGCTATAGGCTATACTTACAGTAAGTAACAAGTTTGGAAACGTTATAGTTAACGAGTTATAGAAAACCCGATTTTTCACGGTTTTTCTCATATAACTCGAAAAGTATCCATGATATCGAAAAATATAGTACATCAAAATGATAGATCTTTTTAATACCTACAATTCCCTGATTTAACTTTTTTCGATCGGAGTTGTAATTTTTTTGTTATTAACAAAAAACCGCTTTTCGCAACTTTGCCGATTTTTTAGGTTATGTTCGGCAATCAGGCTCGAGTCTCGTGAAATAGAAACTCATCCTGAATTTTAATTTCCTACACGCTCATATTTTTTTTTCCGGATATTAATTTTTGCACATTTAACATTGGGCCGCTTCCTCGTTTCTTGGACTAACAGGAGACTGGGAGGCCAACCGGAGTAGGCTGCTGGTGGGGGCGGGGCCTAGCCCCTGCAACGGAGAGAGTGATGAGTTGGTGGGCGCGGTCTTGCTCGCCTGATTGGTGCGAGCAGCTGTTGCAGGCCTTTTATTGGCCGGAGTGGACGCGGCTAGCTCCTTCTCTTTCCCACTCATATTTTTGCTGGCGTTCGTCGCGCGCGCGACTGCCGACTCGAACATCGACCTCTTCGAGTCGATACATGCCTGGCACGCTACCGCTTTAGTATGTAGCTGCAGTGCATTCCTTTGTACGCGGGTAAGCACTGCAAGAGGCTTGCACGCCGGATGGTAAGTAATATCGCATATGCAGCACTTACGTAGCGAGTTGCTGCTCCTAGGAACCTCCCCGCAGATGGCGCAGTTGTCGACCATGGTGTTAGTGGCGACAAAGATGAGTCGTGGAAGGTACTGATGGTGTGTCTAGGATGCAGCAGGTGTCGCCTCGGTGGTCACGTAGTTGCAGTTCGAGTCGGCAGATGGCGCCTTGATAGTATGACGCTGCGTGCTGTGTGTCCAGAATGAAGTGGTACCTCTGGATTATGCTTCGTGCTTGGCTCCCGCCACTCTGCCGTGTTCACCTCTCTTAACCTCAAAAAACACCTGGCCGGGTGTTGTTGCTTGGATGTTGAAAGCCGTGCCGATGGACCAGTGGAAGCTGTGATTTATTATCACAGCTATGGTTAGAATGTTCCACTGTGCAGGCACCACAACAGACCGGCTCACAGGCGCAGGAGGCAGCAGAGTGCGGTGTAAATGCAGGAGCCAAAACACGAGCAGGTGCACCCAGCAGACGCGCGACGAAGAGAGAGAGAGAGAGAGAGAGAGAGAGGGGGAGAGAGAGAAAGCGAGAGAGAGAGAAGCCGAGAAGCTTCGACTGCGCACCATCGATTCCGACACTGCGCTTTGGCGAACAGAGGTAAGGGCAAGCCCGGGATAACGCGGAAGTGCGTAAGGGCCACATGATGAATAGTGTGCCCTGTCTCAAAATATAAGGGCTCCGAATAGCCCGCGATAGTAGAGGTCCGTGCGGATCCGTAACCCTCTCTGATTCCGGTGGCGTGCTCAGCAACGGTCGTGCTGAACACGCAAGCGACGCTCGACCTACGAGTAATATTTAGTAAATTCATTGTAGTTTTTCTTGTTGTTAACTTCCTTGTAGATTGTCTTATTTATTTTTCAGAATATCTTATAAATTGTTATTGTTAAATCAGTGTGTCATCAACAAACCTGGACCCGCCTGCTCCTCGCATCGAGTTGGGCCGATGAGCGAAGCTAAATTACTATTCTCGTTGCGAAAGAATTAGCCTTCGCGTTTTCGCGCTTCTTTCAGGTCGCGAAAACTAGCGCGGCGAGGAAACTCCGCACAAAGTCAAATCCTAGTGGTTTCAGTGTATACGTGATAAAAACCTGTACTGCTATACCGGGGTAAGGCTACAGCGGCGAGTCACCGCGGGCCGACCCAAAGGTAAGCGCTGCGGTAAGTCGCGCACATGTGTTGCATGTGTGCTAACAGGTTATTAGCGCAATTAATAACTAATTATTATTAACAATTTAGCACCCCGTTATAATATATATGAATAATTCACTGGTAAATCGAAAACAAAAAAAATTATTTTTTATTTCAGAAAGAATGTTCCTTCTAGTATGTAGTTTGCATGAAAATTTTTTCATATTTTTTAAACCCATATGTTTAAAGTTGTTCGGAGCTAAATGTGACTATATTTCTATATATATATATATATATATATATATATATATATATATATATATATATATATATATATATATATATATATATATATATATTAGAATTTATTGTTTATTGATAAGACAACTTTATTTATAAATACAATAAAAAAAATTATAACAGTGGGTATGCACGTAACTAGCACAACGAAAAGTAATAAAATATAATGTAATATAAATACTATAAAAAATACCATTCTAAAAAGTAAAATCTTGGCAAGTATATGTTTCATTATTACCTACAATATAAATTAAAAGAAATATGTTATTACCAAAATAAGACATTCAATTATGAATTTCATGAATACGCTTCAATTAAAATAGTAAACTTAAACTACGAGGGTAGTTCAATAAGTCTTTAGAATAAAGTATAAAAACAATTTTTTTTGGGTAAATTTTTTTTTATTTTTCAACATAATCTCATTGGAGCTCTATACACTTGGTCAAACGCTTTTTAAGTTTTTTTAATCCTTCAGAAAAGTGCGTTTTCGGAAGTTCCTCAAAATAAGCACTTACAGAGGCAATGACGTCTTCGTTGTCCGTAAATCTCTGTCCACCTTGACAACAACAAAAAACTATTGACTATTTTGTTAATGTTTGATTTTAGCAAAGCATTCGACACCATCTCACACACTAAACTGCTGCGTAAGCTGATGCGCATGGGATTCTCCAGGAGTGTTCTCCTGTGGCTTAAGTCATATATCATGGGGAGACGACAGAAAGTCGTCACAATCACAAACGGGGATTCAGGTTGGCTAACCACCAATCTTGGCGTTCCACAGGGCTCAGTCCTGGGACCCCTGCTTTTCAGCCTGTACATAAACGACTTACAAGACGCACTCGACTTAGATGGTGTCGAACACATACTTTACGCTGACGACTTGCAAACCTACACACAAGTGACCCTGAAAGGTCTTCGTGATGGTATCGGTCGCATGTCGGCTGTAGCACAAGCAGTGTCGAACTGGGCAACGTCAGCTGGCCTGCGCCTCAATGTCGGCAAGACAAAGGCGATCATTTTTGGATCTGATCACAACATCAAACAGGTTCAGAGCCTCGACTTGCAAGGCATTGAGATACAGACCGGCGTACACGTTCCCTTTGTCGATACAGTCACCAACCTCGGCGTGGTGATGGACGGAGGGTTGACATGGAAGCCGCAATTGAATGCGGTCAGTAGAAAGGTAAATAGGGCTCTGTATAGCTTAAAACTTTTCCGTTCAAGCACCACAGAGATACTGAGGAAGCAGCTGGCATGTGCACTGGTACTACCTCACTTAGATTATTGCTCAGTGGTTCTTCTTGATGTGTCAGGGGAGCTCCAGACACGACTACAACGTCTGCAGAATGCATGTGTGAGATACATATGTGGTGTTAGGCGGGATGAGCATATCACCGCCTACAGGAAAAAACTGGACTGGTTAAATTTGAAGGTGAGGAGGGAGTATTTTATGGGGCTGCTGCTTTACAAAGCGGTTGTCATGCGGCAGCCACCGTATCTTACTGCCCTCTTTGAAAAAAACCAGGCCAGGACTTCAAGTAGGGGTGGTATGAAAGAGCTCTCGGTTCCGGGGTCGCGCACCGATAAGGGCCTTTTTTCATTCAGAGTTCAAGGTGCGCACCTCTGGAATTCGCTCCCGAGCAGTGTGAGGTGCCTGCCATCTTTTTGTAAATTTAAAACGGCGTTTAGCAGGCACCTTAAACAATTACATGGTGAGGAGTATGTTCAGAGATAAAAATGAGTCGATTATATATTTAGGCTTTTTATTTATTTAAATTATTTATTTATTTAATTTATTTATTTATTAAAACTTATTTATTTAATTTATTTATTTATTAAAACTTATTTATTTATTTATTTAACTTATTTATTTATTTAAATTTATTTATTTATTTATTTAATTTAATTATTTATCTTGTTTATTTATGTATTCGACGTATTTATTTATTATTTTATTTATTTATTTATTAAATATTTTTAGTGTTAATTAAGTGTGAATGTATTTATTAGCGTGATTGTTAAAGTGTTATGAATGAGTGTGTTTTAAGTTTGGACGTGATAGTGTACGCAAAGATTTAGCAAAGTATGTGTATGTTTTCTTATTTATATGTTATCTTTATTGTATTTATTTTTTATTCTATGTATTATTATTTTTTTTTGACGAAGCGTTTTATGTGATATTTGACTGTGACTAGTTCATTGCATTTAGATTTTATAAACTGACGAACTGATAAAGTGAATTATTATTTTAATAAGAAATATGCAATAAGTGAAAGTAAGATAACAATTATATTAAACCGACTGACATTTTTTTTTTTTAATTATAAATACAACTACATGTACATGAAATTGTAAGATTTTGTCTTCTGACGAATAAAAAGTATATCTATCTATCTATCTATCTATCTATCCACCGAGCCATTTTTTCAAGTTTGGAAATAAGAAAAAGTCATTGGGGGCTAAATCTGGTGAATACGGTGGGTGTTCGACCAATTCGAATTTTAGTTCTTCAATTTTAGCCATTGAAACGAAGCATGTGTGAACTCGGGCGTTGTCGTGATGAAAGAGAATTTTTTTTCTCGCCAAATGTGGTCGTTTTTTTTTAATTTCTTCTTTCAGCTGCTCTAATAATGATGCATAATACTCACCAGTAATTGTTTTACCCTTTTCCAAGTAGTCAATAAGTATAATTCCACGTGCATCCCAAAAAACTGTAGCCATAACCTTACCAGCTGACTTTACGGTCTTTGCCTTCTTTGGAGCTGGTTCGCCTGTGGAAATCCACTGTTTGGATTGTTCCTTTGTCTCAGGAGTGTAGTGGTGTATCCATGTTTCATCCACAGTCACAAATCGACGAAAAAATTCCTCAGGATTCCGACTTATGCGCGCCAAAAGAGCCTCAGAGGCGACCACTCTATTGCGTTTATTCTCAGCTGAGAGCAAACGCGGCACCCATCTTGCCGATAGCTTTTTCATGCCTAATTTTTCATGTAGAATTGAAACAACTGCACCTATAGATATCCTTGTGGCCTCAGCTAACTCACGCACTTTTAATCTTCTATCCTTCAACACCATATCGTGGATTTTATTGATGATTTCGGGAGTAGTTGCTTCTACGGGCCTTCCTGAACGTGGTTCGTCACTTATTGATGTACGACCACGCTTAAATTCATTTACCCAGTTATAAACCGTTGCTAATGCAGGGGCAGATGTGCCATGAACTGAGTCCAATTCATTTTTTATCTCATATGGAGTTAAACCCTTTAAATGAAAATGTTTAATTACCGCTCTGAACTCGTTTTTTTCCATTTTTCTTAACAAGCAATTTTTTTTTCAATTGGTTATAAAAACACGTAAACTCAGAAGATGTGGACTGTGACTGCACCATATATCTAGTCGGGAGTGGTGCTGACTGAAAACAGATGATTTGGAGCGATTCGCGCGCCATCTGTTGGTCATTCTAAAGACTTATTGAACTACCCTCGTAATATTCTATTTAAAAAATAATATAGTTTAAAATATTTCCATTTTTTACTAATTCTGATAATCTCAAATGAACGCTAAAGAAATTAATGAATTCGATTAATAAATTGGGAAGTATTGTATTTTTATTTGTATATCAATTTCCTTCTTTTATTAATTAGTATGAAGTATACAAATTATTTAAAAAATATTATAGTTTAAAATATTTCTATTTTTTACTAATTCCGATAATCTGAAATAAACGCTAAAGAAATTAATTAAATCGATTAATAAATTGGCAAGTATTATATTTTTATTTGTAACTCAATGTCATTTTTTTATGAATTAGTATAAAGTATACAAATTAATAATACCTTTCAAATTTAATATTGTAAGACATTAAATTTGACATAAATACATGTTGATAAGAAATAGGTCAAAAAGTCGAACCTCAAACGCTGATCTATAATACTCTCGCTACATTACACTCGCGTTACATGTAGTGCGCATATGGAAATTAATTTCTATTATATATACTATAGGTAAGCTAACTGATACTTTTTGAAATCTAGCCAATATAATATTACGGACAAACAGTTTATACCTTATCTAGGGCTCTGACTTGCTGCCATCGTTAATTGCTACGAACATTAGGTAACTCGAACACTGTTCGAGGTTATTTTTCCCAAACTCGAGCAATGTTCCAGGTTTAACTGTAGTTCAATATAAAATATAGTGCATTGACGGTCTCTTTAATTTCGACATATAACTATGAACATACTTGACGGACCCGTCGTCTCGAAGTTTACGGTGTTCGTAGAATAGAAGGTAATATTTCTAAGTAAAAGAAGTTAGCAAAATCATAGATTTTTTTAGAAAGTTATGGGTTACTTTCAAATAAATAAATGTTTGTGTATGGGTAACTTGAATGTTTCATTGACTCCATTTTATTTTAAACTACTTGAAGTAATCTTTTGCAATTTTACCTAAACCATTATGTAGCCCTATTGATTATGAAAATTCACTTAAAATAAATTTAAATAAAATTCTTTCTAAAAAACCTTATAGTATTCTCATGTTTTATTCAGATATCAAGTTAACGCTGGGTGAAAGTAGTCTTTTTAATGTAATAAAAACGTGAACTTGCAAACATTTGATTAATTATAGTTTTATAATTTCATTAAAATGATCCTTCTGAGCCAGCGTTGACTTTATATCTGGATAGAACATGAGTATATTATGTGTTACTTTCAAATAAATAAATGTTTGTGTATGGGTAACTTGAAAGTTTCATTGACTCCATTTTCTTTTAAACTACTTGAAGTAATCTTTTGCAATTTTACCTAAACCATTATGTAGCCCTATCAGATTATAAAAATTCACTTAAAATAAATTTTAAAAATTTTTTTTTGAAAAAACCTTATAATATTCTCATGTTTTATTCAGATATCAAGTCAACGCTGAGTGAAAAGAGTCTTTTTAATATAATTATAAACCTGAGCTTGCAAACATTTGATTAATTATAGTTTTATAATTTCATTAAAATGACCCTTCTGAGCCAGCGTTGACTTTATATCTGGATAGAACATGAGTATATTATGTGTTACTTTCAAATAAATAAATGTTTGTGTATGGGTAACTTGAATGTTTCAGTGACTCCATTTTCCTTTAAACTACTTGAAGTAATGTTTTGCAATTTTACCTAAACCATTATGTAGCCCTATTTGATTATGAAAATTCACTTAAAATAAATTGAAAAATTTTTTTTTCGAAAGAATCTTATAATATTCTCATGTTTTATTCAGATATCAAGTCAACGCTGAGTGAAAAGAGTCTTTTTAATGTAATTATAAACCTGAGCTTGCAAACATTTGATTAATTATAGTTTTGTAATTTCATTAAAATGACCCTTCTGAGCCAGCGTTGACTTTATATCTGGATAGAACATGAGTATGTTATATGTTACTTTCAAATAATCCTTTAAACACAAGAAATACTTACACGAGTACAAAGATTCACAAAGACCCTCAACAATAACAAAAATTTGGGTTAAAAAACAATACATCTATTGGAGTATTTAATATTTAACAGATGCTTTTGTGACGCAGCAACTTGATTAGAGAACTTGATTTGTATTCAAACTTTACTGGCTGTTTATTTTACCCTCAGAGTATAATTGCTTGAGATATCAAGAAAAGACAGAATCTTAGCATTTGACCTTATACCTCGCTATAACAAGCAGTTTACAGTAAAATTGAGTAATATCCTTTAAACACAAGAAGCTCTTACGCTAGTACAAAGATTCACAAACACCCTTGGCAATAACAAAAATTTGTGTTAAAAAACAGTACATCTATTGGAGTATTAAATATTTAACAGATGCTTCTGCGATACACAAACTTGATTGGAGAACTTGATTGGTATTATATTTACATCATGACAACATCAGAGCGGATATTCAATTACTGCATCCCCATGATTGTGTGGTATTTTTCTGGTGCATAGTGGCGTATTCCCTGTATGTTTATGATCAATCAGCAGATGACTTTGTATATCCCCGATGATGATTACACACAAGCACATAAATACTTGTTACTAAGAAGTAGCACACCACAAGTATAACAAAAATTTTATCTAATAATTCTTCATTGAATGCAATTATCACAGCTAATTGCTGTATATGCATTTTAACAATGACTTTACCTATAAGCGTGGCACCAAAGAAATTCCAACCATATTTCTGAGCAAAACAACTTTACTTGATGACTTCATTATTTCAGTAATGCTCGTTTCATCTTGTTTATTCCATGTGAGTTTCAAGGGGGCAACATATTCAAAGGCAGAGAAGACGTCCTTAATTGTTCCTTTTTGTGTACTATACTATTCTACCTCTTCTTTTACTAGTCTTCTTTACTTGCAATGCTAGACATTCCCTGCTCTTTCTTTCCAAGTTCCTGACCCTCTTTAAAACCATACTTTGCCACGATTTTTGCTGCAACAGAAGACGTTGTGTATCCTTGATGATTTAGATTCTGTCAAGGAAATGGTCTCGGTACAACTTCTGGTGTAGCCTCCTGCAGAAATGGAGCGACGGTAATACCTTATCCAGTACTCCTGAATGTTGTGCGTTCTTCATCTCTTTCGACAGAATTCACTGTTAGTCTATTTCTTTATCTTCTCTCTTACCATGTAAAACTGCAGCTTTTTCCAACTACACTTGGGATTTTCTTTATCTTCTCTCTTACCATGTAAAACTGCAGCTTTTTCCAACTACACTTGGGATTTTCTTTATCTTCTCTCTTACCATGTAAAACTGCAGCTTTTTCCAACTACACTTGGGATTGCAATAATTTTATTCCACATGACCGTCTTGCCACTTTTTCGGACGTACGATATTTTTCGAAATCGTTGTACAGAGATTTCATCACGTAATAAAAACAAATCACGTAAAAACAATCCGTTTTATTTTAATAATACAAATGACACAAACGCGTCCTTCATCCTTCAACATTTGATTTTGATAATAGGTTAGAAGATTTTGTGGTTGTCGTCTGCACTGTCTGCAGGCACTATATATATATATGGTCTGTATGTGTATATGTGTATTATACATATGATATGTGTATATTATATAAATATGAGTAGAGAAAACGGAAGTCACATATATATGATTAGAGAAAACGGAAATGCGGAGAACAAAATGAAAAGAAAAAATTTGAGCAAATATATTATGCTTTATATCTTTAATTAGATGAATCTTTTTTAACCGAAACTTTTTTTACGCGATAGACTAAATTATTATCTCTTAAAACAGTGTCAATAGACTGCACATAAGTCAATCAGTGTTTAGATATTGATATTTAAAGATTTTGAAGAGGTTAAAAAGGCACAATTAGACGTATAAAAGGCGACGGTGCGCCCTTCGGCTTCGTATCGTACCGTGGGTACTTATACGTGCCAGCGGGCACTGCCGCGCCCCTTGATAATGCACACTTTAATACAGAATGTAATCTTTAGTTTTTAAATTATAAATGAACTTTATGTCAAGTATTTTTCACACTGTATCTGGTGAGGCTGACTGCGCTGTGTCTCTGCTCGGGCTGAGGTTTCTTCTCTCTGCTTCCTTCCTCTAACTGTCCCTTTGGGCCCGGAGAAAGTCTCATAAAAAGTGCAGGTCAGTTTTCCATATATATATAATGTATGGATAATTCTCTGGAAAATCGCGAACAAAAAAGAAAGAAAAATTTATTTCGGCAAACATGTTCCTATTGCTATGTAAAATAGTCGTGAATTTTTTCAGTTTTTTTTAAGCTCATATATTTAAAGCTGTTTAAAGCTAAATTTGACTTTATTGCTAAATTGTGCATTTTAATAATTTTTTTAACAATATTTTATGCTATTTTGATTTTTTTTATATAAATATTGCACTTCTGACATTTTTTGACTGTTGCAGTCACTTTTGTACTGAAAAAAGGTATCTTTATGATTTTTGGAGGAATGGTTCGAGTGATCAAACCTACTTTTTTCAGGATTTTAAGTTTTAAAATAAATTTAATTAACCGAAAGAGGTCTTAAAAGAGTTTGGATCCATTTTTAATGAAAAATTTAGAAAATTTGCTAATAAATCACTTGTTGCTATTTATTTAAGAGACTTAATTTTGTTGAATAAATGTAACTTCAAATTTGCTAAAAAATGTAAAAAATGACTACATGCTCATATCAAGCCTTGATCAACTTTGTACTGAAGAGTTCCAAAAAATCTAAGAAAAATCACATACGGTCTTCATACCAAGAAGAACATTTTTACCGAAGAAATAAAAAGAAATCTTTGTGATCTCGATTTCCCAGACAATCACCCATACATAAAGATATATATATATATATATATATATATATATATATATATATATATATATATATATATATATATATATATATATAAAATTTTGCTAAAAACATGTTAGGAACATGTTTTGAGACTTTAGGAGTCAAATACACTATTTTAGAAAACGTCTGTATGGATGTGTGTGTGTGTGTGTGTGTGGTTGTGTGTGTGTCTGTGTGTATGTGCGTGCACTCTTTGATTATTCAAATCAAGCGCATCGAGTTGGTCCATATTCATGAGGGAAAACTCGAGTAGTACTTAACCTCCGGTGACTACTTGAGTGGAAATCGAGTTTAGGGCCTATATCAACAGGTAGGCGAGAAAGAGATAGGAAATCGAGTAATAAAAAATAGAGAGCGCAGGAGCGCACGGACGCAACGAGGAGAGACTGAGAGTCCTTCCGTCCTGCCCACTCTGCTCCAGACCGTTCCCTGAGATAGACGCGTTTTTGGAGTAGCCTTTCTGTCGCCAAGTAATGAGGGGCTAGCGTGGGTATAAATATAGGAGAGGCGCCATTGGGATTCGACTTAATTTAACATGAGTGAATTATCACCGGCGAGCTCTACCCACTGAGCGCCCGGCACACAGATCATTATCAAGAGAAATTTATAATTTTGATTTAAAAATTACTTGGTTCTTGTTGTTGTTATGTATTGGCCTATACGTAACCAAATCTCACAGCTCAGAAACTAAAGTTGTTCTGAAAGTATCATTTATCTTAGGAAAGTAAGGAAAAGATGGTTTCTAGTCTTTGACAGGCTCTTTCTTCTGGTTGTACTATTCATCGTAATAATTGTTATTATATATATACGTATATATATATATATATATATATATATATATATATATATATATATATATATATATATATATATATACCTCACCAACTCATCCAAAACGCCGCGGCCATCAGCGCCAATGCATTCCTGGAAAAAGGCTAAGCCACACACTCTCTATACAAATAGCACTATTTCCCTCCGCCTCCACGTAAATATCCTAACAAGCCTGCACGAACATCGAACATACACATTACAGAGTCAATCCCATTTAAGCCGTCCTCTAAAAATATCATCCTCTAAACCACTCCCTCGTTCTCGAAGCTTGCTCCCACGTCACCAAGTCCAGAAATTAGCCTATATAAGCTGACCAGGCGACCAAGCGTCACGCTTTTCTGATCTAGTTTCTCCAGAGGACGTACCTCTGCCTGACGGAAGTCTCCCTAATGCACCTATGCTCGAGTCAGCACGAATGGACCAAGCATAGAACGCGTCATGCCGAGCCGAGCGCCGCCGACCACTGACCGTAGGTTAAGCCTAAGGGTACGGCACAAAAGGTAATCCACAGGAACCTATTGCGTTTTTATAACTGCTTGCTTGTGTTTCCGTCTATCCCTGCTATTGTAGTGACTGTCATTGCACGTCTACGCTTGTTCGCCGCCTGTCCGTAGGTAGAGTGGCCCTGGCCGTCAAGTACCTAAAACTGGGTTCATTAACCATTATTATTTAGCGCTGTACGATAACCCAGACGTAACAGACTGTGGGCCCCTCTTTAAAGGTATTAAAGCGAACAAAGACGCGTAAATAAAAGAGAGCAGGCTGAGTAAATATGCAGTATAAACAAAACGATGACGCAGCGGGAATTTTATTAAAATGGGCATTAGAAATTGATCAAACAAGTTTCAAAGAATACCGAAGCCTTCACTACCGGGTTTATTGAAATATTGTTTTGGAGTGCATACTGGTGGCTCGGTCGAGCTTACTAAAAAGGACAAGATTAGAAGGATTACGGAGAATGAGATAGAGGATTTTTGTAATGAGTCAGTTTTTGTCAATATCTTGGGGGATTTAGTAGAAAAACGGATAGACCCGCGTTTAATCGTAAAGGAGATTCAAAGCGGTTATTTTCAGCCTCGGATGACAAAATCCTGAATTTAACGTTTAAAGAAAATTTGACGAACGATAGTACTCAATACCTTTCTATACTGGAGGATCAAGATAAAACGATAGTGCAACAAAACCCGGTCGCGGACGCGACTAACGCTGCTGGCGCCCAAAAAAAAACCATTGTACACACCAGCGATACCCAGTTCCAGTAATAGCACGTCGCGTAGTACAATGATAAATTCACTTAGAGAAGGTAACCATAGGCACAGACAACATTACAGAACGTTAGCATCAAATTTTTCAGCAATGAATTCGACACTCGGATAGGTCAGACTTCTATCGATAAAAGACGCTTTGGAACTTATACCGAAATATAATGGAATCAAACATCTCTTTAACGACATTCGTAGAAGGGTGTAGAGAAGCAGGAAATATCTTGCCGCCGGCGGCTGCAACAGACCTCGCGAAACTTATACAAATGAGACTGTACGAAGAAGCACACAAAGCCGCGTCAAAATAAGAACGAAGCGAAAGCATGATCCAATTTGCAAATAGAGTGCGCGCGGTCGAACAAGAAATAATAGCAGCCGCGAAACGGGAGAAGCGGATTATCGCAGAATTTCATTTTTGCCTAGAGCAGGATTTAGTCAAATTCTTTTTACGAGAACTTTGTTTGGCTATCAAATCGTGAATGAGCGTGGTCCACAATTTGGACGCCGCGACGTCAGAAGCAATCGAGATAGAGAGAGACTTCGCATGTTATGAACAAGAAGAAGTATCGAATATTATGAAAATAATCGCGGCTAGCAAGCAGAAAGAGGAGCAGGTAGCTAGCGTAAAATATATTGATAGTAATTTGGTAAAAAATTTTTAGATATGCAATAGACATGATGACGCATAGACGGGACCACGCGCAGAGGGCCGTAATACACGGTCGACGCAATGGCAGCAGCGAACGCCATACAGCACTGATAGACCGCCCGAAAATCAATACCTGCTGAGAAAAAAGGCTATATTTTCAAATACAAACACAGAGCCAATTATCTGTATGTATTGATAAAATAAGGGGCATTCAATCGAATAATGTCGAAAAAAAAATATAAAAATTGTAACGAAACACAGCAGGGAAATGCACAGAGCCTCCAGCAGCAGGACGCGAGCCGGCACAATACGAATAGCGAAATACTCAATAAGGGAAGTACACCTGAATACAAACGGTATCGCGACTAGTATCACTCTGAATAACCCATTGACTGGTAAAGATATCAATTTAATTCTAGATTCGGGTTCGGGACCCAATTTATTAAGAGCAAGCAACTGTCAAAATAAAAATTTGATCAATACTAGTGAAATCTTAATATTAATGACAATAACGAAAGAATTAATTTACACTACAGGCAAAACAGCGCTCTACTTGTCACATTTCAAGGTACAATTTAATTTAGTCGATGATGATTTTCCAATTACGGAAGACGGTTTATTCGTAAGCGATTTTTTATATGAACTCGGTGCGAATATTCACTATAAAAATAGTAGACTAGTAGTGGGCGATCACGAAATCCCGTTTGTAAAACTAGAAGGAGATGAGACCCCTGTAAAAAATTTAATTCAGCAAAATCTAGCAATAAAAGTATCCGGTAAATGCGAAACGTCCGCACAAGGAGGCACATCAGCAGCTGACGGAACAGAGAGGGTCAGGAAAGCACAAATTCTGTCAGTTAACCATACATCACATTCTAGAATCACACGCTGGCGGCTGATGCTAGCAAAGTATGGCTTCAAGATAGCGTACAGGCCAGGCAAGACAAAAGTGGCCGACGCGCTTTCCCGAAATCCCGTACAAAAGGTTTTGTCTATCCAGGCGGCCCCAACAGAAAGCATTATTGTATGTCAAGCCGACCAAACACAACCAGCCGCGGAAAAAAAAACGAGAATCCAGCATCGCGACACGAGATGGCTACGCGCGCGCGAATGGGACGAAAAGCAGGACAAAAATATATAGAGGCTATAAAGACGGTGGTTCCTAGGAAAGGTAAGAACGTATGAGTACAAAAGCAGTAGAATACAGTAGGAGGAGTTGGAGTGTGCAGTAACAATGCGGGGAAGTAACCGCCGCCATTTATGACTGGTAACAATAGGTCGCAGAAGGAGGATAGTAGTCCGACCCAAGCCGCGCCAGACCCTTCAGAGGAGAGCAGGAGGAAGGAGAGAGAGAAAGAAAGCACGTCCGGGCAACTGCTAAGTGACGCACACGCACGACGACAGCGAGGAATATTTTTTTACTGTCAACGATTTACAACCTCCCGCGAGCACCCCTTTTTACGATATAACTTGCAGGACAAGGTTATTTATGAAGAAGGACAACTTTCCGTATTTTATTACAACTCAAAGTGAACCAATGCAGGGAAAACTTCCGCGATTCAAAGACATAGAAATGGGAGTACCTAATTTAGTAAAAGTTAACACAAAACTACATATAGCTTTGCCATTGCACGATGAGGAAATTGTCGGGCAAACTATAATAAGCCAAAACCTTGATGTTTTATGTAGTAATTTGAACAATCTCTTAACCGATATACATATACAGTTAGTAAGTGTAGCAAAAACAGACCGAATCGAAAACTTAGAATGGCAATTAATTATCAATAGGCTGCGGGGTGTTTTAACAAGGAATAAAATAAAATTAATTATCTGTTAAGGTTTAATTAAATACCCCTTACAGGAGGACCGAAATAAAATAATTAAGGAAGCGCATTGTTCTGTAATCGGAGGTCACAAAGGGGTGACAAAAACCTATAAACGCATTAAGCACCATTTTTACTGGGAAAATCTTGAGGAGGACGTGCAAAACTTCATCCGCGTATGTTTAGATTATCAGCTAAAAAAATTAGTTAGAGTAAGAACGCGATTTCCTATGGTAATTACCAATTCGCCTGTAACTTGCATGGACCAATTAGCTATGGATATAGTGGGACCACTTTGATGTAACATCTCGCGGGAATGAGTATACATTAACTTTTCAAGACTTGCTATCAAAACTCGCGATTGCCGAACCGCTAGTAACTACATCCGCAATATAAGGAGCAAATCCGCTAATAAAGAAGGTGATCTGCGTATTTGGGACGCCGCGAGTGATACTGACAGACCAAGGTACAAATTTTCTTAGTAAATTAATGAAAAGGGTAGCCAGGCGATTTCGCATTAAGCAGGTAAAGACAACAGCCTTTCACCCACAATCGAACGGCTCACTTAAGCGATCGCATGCAAGTCTTATGGGGTATATAAAGTTCTTTGTACGGACGATTATATTGATCTAGCAACCTTTAGCGCGCACGCTGATGAGTGGGGACTCAGAAGCGGATGATTTATCGCCGACCTTCGAGGGTTATATGACGGAGCTAGTAGCTCGTTTAAATAGCATTCAAATGCCCGCACGCGACAACATGATTAGGGCAAAGGAGCGCTCAAAGCAATATTACGATCGCAAAGTAAATGAGAAAACATTAAAAATAGGAGATTCAGTATGATTAAAAAAAGGTCTGAAAACCCATAAATTCGGGGACGACTATACGGGACCGCACACGGTGCTCGACATCGAGAAAAAAGGGAACGTAAAAATTCTGCTTAGCAAAAACACGTCTAAAATAGTGCATGCTAATCGCTTACACATGTCTTATATCGACCCCGGCGGAACCCCGATTGATTAAATGTTGCACGCAGTTGTAGTTACTCAATTAAACATAATGCTCAAACTTTCCTTTTATCAGCGGCGATAATATAAGACATATAACATTTTTTTTGTTTGCATATACCTTCAAAGCACGAATTATATAATACATATATATATTTTCGTTGACGTGTTCCGGTTGACGTGGAACGTACATTATATATATATATATATATATATATATATATATATATATATATATATATATATATATATATATATATATATATATATTATTTATTCGACCTAAAAAATTTTAATAAAATATTTTATGTACTTTTGATTGGAGCATGGCTATTTTAAAAATTTCGTTTTCAGACGGAGTTGCATGCTCCCTAATCTTAAAGAAATACTACTTTATGCAGTGATCAAGCTGTTAGAAATTACAGAAGTTCCGAAAAATTCCAAGGAATGACTATTTTTATGAATTTTGAGCCGCTGAACACGAACACGAATCTAATTTTATTTGGTTTCTATTAGTTGAGTATATATAATTAAGGGAACCAAGCTCTTTTAAAACCTAAAAATTCGATAGTATTACCTTTACTTTTTGCTTGCTAAAAACTTTTTTGGTCCTTCTCTACCATATCTGTTAAGCGTATACTGATTCATGGATTTGTGCACTGACCGTAGGATTCCAAAGAAATAAATGGATTAAACGGACTTATTCCTTTTGGAAAATGATTTAAATACCTGTGATTTTGGTATTTAAATCATTATTGGATAAAATGAATATGGATTTTGATTTGAATATTTAATATATTTATTTACATAATTAACCTGATTACGTGAATCGTTTAGTAGATTCAGGATGGCGCTTATAATGACTGAATATTAGTTAATGTAAGTAATCAAAACAAGGATCACGCAGTAATTAAACTTATCCTAAAAACCTTTAGTTGGGATATTCCATTAATTTACTTTCTCGTTATTTCGACATTTTCTAATGTTTTTTCGTACTATATCCATTTATAACTTAATATAACTCAATTCTAATTGCTTCTGTAGTGGAAATCGTTGTAAAAAAATGTAAAAAGTCTAAAAAATTGTAAAAAACGGTAAATTGCTACAAAATTATATTAAAAATAGTAATGAACCGTACATACGCAACAGTATGCATCACCGTGTCCATAGTACCGTGCGAGGCCGCTAGTCGTTGACGACACCAGTTTTCGTATCCATTAGCGGCGTAGCGTTCCGAAAGGCATATAATGATGCGCTAATACATGAATTTTTACCGAACTTTTTTGTGTTATAAATGTTGCCGTGTTAGAGATCACGTTTGAGTGGCAGGCTAACGGTTAGATATTATGTTCTCTATCGTTCAGTTTTGTTTCAAATTACATAACATTAATTCGCTGTTACTTTCCACGTAGTATTTTTCATGACAGAAAAATTAATTTGAAATGATAAACTTGGTAAATCATGAGTTAGATTTTCAAATAACGGCAGAGTGGTATTTCCATGCTACTGCTCATGGAAAGGGTTCATGTGACGGAGTATAGGCCGTGTTAGAATGAGAAGCTACTCGTACCAGCTTGCAGGCCAAAGCTATGGACGCGATTTTAAATTGAAATCAACTTTATGACTGGGCAAGACACAAGTTCAAAATAATAACATTCTTTCACTATTTCCAAAAAGATTATGAAAAAACATCAAGATCACTAAAGAAAAGATTCTCAACTGCACCATCTGTTGCGTCGCAACATTTTCAAACTCATTGTCATGTAAATTCGTTACTTCTGCACCTGTGTGCGCAGTGAGTGTGTGTGTGTGTGTGCAAGTATGTATGGCGTGGCGATCGCACCGCTCGGGGCGATCGCTTGCTCTCGCCGGCACGACTATCAGTTATCGTCCAGACCGGAACGCTTGCGGAGCTCCCTCGCGTCTCTCTCTCTCTCTCTCTCTCTCTTGAGTACGATTCGATTGTGTCCCTGCGCACGTGCTTTCAGCTCACATCGAGCTTCCGTGTACTAACGGGTGCATACTTGCAAAACTACTCGGCCTCTTCAAGGTCTTACCGTTGCTGACGGTGTGCTCGCTCGCACAATCAGCATTTCCATCAGTGAAAATCTAATTAGTGTGTTGGATGCATGTGAGCGTGTGGACGTGAATTTATTGAATGCATATACGCGCGTATTCGCGAACTTAATGTAATCCGAAAGAAAATCGATCTCAGTGTATATTAGTGCTTTAATAAATCAGAGTTTTTTGTGCCGCTCGGCTTTTTCCCATAAAAGGTCGTAATAATTACTTAATACCTAAATTCATTTCCTTTCCAACAAAGTAAACTCAGTGAATATAATAAAGATAAAACAAAGAAAAATAAAGAACATTTACTAGGCCTCTTTGGGCTACCCCCAAAAGGTCAAGATTCTTCATGGTGCCTCCTGTTAGGTAGAAATCTCTACCTCTTTTGTCAACTTTGTTTCCCCGAATTCAAAGAAAGGGTGACCTCGCGAAGTGTGCAGTGCGCGCGTGGACGTGAGGAAACAAAGGGGTTCGAATACGTGCGAGCGCGACTTGTCGCAGCACGACCTTTAGTCTCTACCTCCCCTTATTTTGACCTCGCGCCAACAACAATTCGGCACAGCGGTGCAGCGCCGCAGCAACGCAGCGGCGTAGCAACACGCAGTCAGCGGCCGCCTCGACATTGAACTTTGCCGTCGCTTCCGACCAGGGGGACTTCACGCTGCCGGCCATCAGTCTCGCTTCGGCGAAATTAAGATAAGTCTATTTGTTTCTTGACTGCGAGATAAAGGCGTGTATAATCTTCCTATTGTGTCAATGTGAGAATTAACTTAACAATTTCTATTAAAGCATTTATCTCGCAACAGTAATTGTATATTTAAACTAACTAGCTCGTTCTAGCTAATACTGTTCTTCATAATTAGTTTTTTTAATATTTCGTGTTTGAGTTAAAATCCAAATTTTATAATTCATTTATTTAAACTAACTAGCTCGTTCTAGCTAATATTGTTCTTCATAAGTAGTTTATTAATAGTTCGTGTTTGAATTAAAATCCAAATTTTATAATTCATTTATTTAAACTAACTAGCTCGTTCTAGCTAATATTGTTCTTCGTAATTAGTTTGTAAATATTTCGCGTTTGAATTAAAATTCAATTTTTATAATTTGTTTATTTAACCTAAGTAGCTCATTCTTGTTAATAGTTTTCTTCGTAATTAGTTTATTAATGTTTCGTGTTTGAATTAAATTCCAAATTTTATAATTTGTTTATTTAAACTAACTAGCTCGTTCTAGCTAATCTTGATCTTCATAATTCGCGATAATATGTCGCGGTTAAATTGAAATTCAAATTTTACAATTTATTTATTTAACCTAATTCGTTCATTCTGGCCAATTGTGTGGGCGTAATTACTTTACAACAATGTTCGTTTGTTAATAATTCATGTTGAAATAAAGTTCAAATTTCAGTTTCTTGATACGCGGTAGTGTAATTTCTTGGCATTTTTGCAAAATGCTGTTGTTCATTTGTGTAAATTAAATCCATTCATTACTTTCATTTCGCGTTACAAGCCTAGTCAATTATTTATGAGGGAATCTCGCTTATTCATTGATTAAACTTGAATAAAATGATTAGTTGATCTAATCGAGGATTGACTCAATTTACGATAAAATCTTGTTGAACAATTTGAAGGCCTTAAAATGGGTAACGACGCAGAAAAGCGTGTACAGTACATTGAATAGAAGAGTCAAGCATTGGCGAGATCAATTGTCTCTTCAGGAATTTTTGAATGGAAATTCGAGTAACGCACTCAATGCAGAGTACCGTTTTAAACACATTGAAACTTTATTCACCGCGTACACGCACTATCACGAGGAATTAATCGCGATTAAACCGGACAGTCCTCGTGTCGCTGCGTTTGCGAAAATCGAATCTGATTATTATTCTGCCGCGGTTCAGGTGCATAGCTTGAAAACGCCCGTCCCTATTGCTAATTCAACTGCGCTGAATGCCACCAATCTGACATTCACAGAGAGACAGGATTTACCGAAGCTCCCGGTTATTCAAGTCCCGAAATTTAACGGTCGTCACGATAACTGGTCTACATGGAAAAACAGTTTCCAATCGTTAGTTCATAATCGCGCGGAACTCACTGCCTACGTGAAACATGTGCAACTTAGTAATGCCATTCACGGCCTCGCCGCACAGGTCATAGAAGAATTCGAGCCTAGTTACCCTCTTGAAGAAAGAAGAAAGTTACCCTCTTGCTTGGGAGGCTTTGTGCAAAGCTTACGATCAAAAGCGCGTCATCATCAGCGAGCACGTTAATAAACTTCTTACTTTACCCAAGGTCACCGAGGCCAAGTCGGAGTTATTAGCGGAGCTCATGTATACCGTGCGTCAAAACGTAAAATTGTTGCAAACGTTGGACGTTAACATCCCCGACATAGTAATAGTTAACATTTTGGAAAACAGCTTACCGTAAAGTGTAAAGTCGAGATGGGTAGATCATCTATCGAGCGACAAGCTACCGAAATTCCAAAAAATGTACGATTTCATTGACAATACCGTGTTTAAATTGCGTCAGATGAACGACGGCTCTAAGGTCGGGCGAACGAATAAAAAACGGGCCGGAGACGATGACACCTTACCCTTTTCCAAAAGGAAGAATACTACTGCGCGCACCTTGGTCACAATGTCCAGTGCTTCAAGCAATGCATGCGTCAAATGCAAGCAAGCGCACAAACTCTATTTTTGTCCTGAATTCAAGGACCTTAAACAAAAGGATAAGTGGGATTTGATTAAAACTAATAAACTCTGCCGCAATTGTCTTTGTGCACATTCTTCCCCTTGCTCTAGCACTGGACGATGTAAAAAGTGCAAAAAAGACCATCACACGTTGCTTCACACGGACAAGAAGTTTAGAGTCGAAACCAATGAAAACTCTCAGTTCGTGAAAAAACCTGATCGTTCCGAAGCCTCCCAGGCATGTCTACTTTCTCGTCACGCATACGCGTCGAACGCGTATGATTCAGACTCTCAACTTATGACGACTGCCATTTTAAGATTTTAGTCAAACCAAGGACAAAGTTTCATGGCACGCGCTCTTCTAGACACTTGTTCAAACGCTAACCTAATGACTTCTAGTTTGGCTTCTCGGTTACAGTTATCAACTAATCAATGTTGTGTAAACATCGGAGCAGTTGACGATGCGTGCACTGTTTCGGATAAATTCGCGAAAGCCATTTTTTATTCAACTTATAATAGCATTAAATTTCAGTTAAACTTTTTGATAGTACCGAAAATCGCTGATAAAGTGCCTAATGAAACTTTTCCTCGGGAAAGATTTGACATACCTAAAAACGTATCATTAACTGATCCGCAGTTTCACATTTCTAGATCTATCGATGTTCTGTTGGCCTCGGGCACTACTTTGTCGTCCCTTGCGATAGGTCAGATAAAATTTGGTAACCTTCAATTGTGATTCTTCACAGATTACCCTGCAAAAAACGTCCTTTGGTTGGGTGGTTGCCGGTGGTTCAATGTCCAATGGGGCTCCCAACAGGGTGTCTTGCAATGCCGTCAAATTAGACCAGCTTCTTGAGAAATTCATGGCCGTCAAGGATCTTGACTATCGACCAGTCAAGGCTCCCGACGATGTCGCTAGCGAAGAACACTACATTGAACATACAACTCGCGATAGCTCAGGCCGTTACACCGTTCGGTTACCGTTTCGAGATGACAAATTTGAGTTAGGGGCGTCCAAGGCGCAAGCGTTGAAACGATTTCGCGCGTTAGAAAGGAAGTTTGAATCCAACCCCAATCTCAAGGCGGAATACGAGAAGGAGATCAATAGCTACTTGAAATTAAATCACATGACGTTATGTGAAGACGACGAAGATGGTTATTATTTACCCCATCACGCGGTCATCAAAGAGTCGAGCGAAACCACCAAGTGTAGCGACATCCTGTTAACGGGACCTACCATCCAGGAAACCCTTTTGAAACAGATTTTGCGCTGATGACAGGAGGTTTTAAAAGATTCTTTGGTAGCACGAGGGTAGGATTAGGTCGTTCCACTTGAACACGGTAACATTCGGAGTCAAATGCGCCCCCTTTTTAGCGATCCGGACCTTACATCAACTGGCCAAGGACGAGGAAACCAACTTTCCAGGGGCTGCGATGCTGCTTCGCCGAGATTTCTACGTCGATGATTTTCTTTCAGGTGCAGATACCCTGGACAACATCTGGGCAATCCGAGACGAAATGATTCAGCTCCTCGGTCGCGGGGGGTTTGTAATCCGTAAGAGGTCTTCTAACCACCCGTCCGCTTTGCAAAACATAGACAAGAAAATTTTCGACCTAGACTATGGGATTCAGAATAATTCTGTAAAAAAGACTCTCGGAGTAGTGTGGGATTCTCAACGTGACACATTTACGTACTCCGTCGCCCGGAGGATCCTGCGGCTACCTCTACTAAGAGAAAGCTCTTATCTCAAATCGCGAAAGTTTTCGACCCTTTAGGATTGTTGGGTCCTTTAACGTTGTACGCAAAAACCTTAATACAGGATTGTTGGAGAGCCAACCTCACGTGGGACGAATCACTACCCCAAGACGTTCATATGAAATGGACCGCGTTAGCCAATCAACTTCCCTCGCTACAGGAAATTGCCATGCCTAGATATTTGCGCTGCGAAAATCCAACCTCTACCGAAATTCACGGTTTCTGTGATGCGCCCATGCACGGGTATGGCGCCTGTCTATTCATCCGTTCTACTGATTCGCTGGGACACGTCACTATTAGATTAGCTTGTAGCAAATTCAAGGTCGCTTCATTAAAACATAACACGATCCCGCGATTAGAATTAGCTGGCGCAGCTCTTTTGAAAAGAATCTACATCGAATCAAGAGATCAGCTGGGCTTTTCTGTTGAGCGGGTAGTTTTCTGGTCGGACTCCATGATCGTTTTATGCTAGCTAAAAAAGGCTCCTCATATGTTCAAAACATATGAGTCTAATAGGGTAAAGGATATCCAAGAATTAGGTGAGGAGGCCGAGTGGAGACATATCCGTTCGGGGGACAACCCAGCTGACATTGGCCTCAGTCGCTAACAACACCTTTCCCGAATAACCTCCTGGGTTTCAAAGAGGGAATTGTTTTAACCACTACTCTCACTGAGAGCAACATCTATTCCAGATTTTCCGATTACGGTTGCTTAATCAGATCGATAGCTTACCTTTTGCATTGGAGGAAAAGGGGACCAACCCCGAACGACCCCACAAACACCAATAGGTCGTCGAAAGGTGTTCGTTATTTTACACCTACGGAAATAGCTCATGCCGAGCGCCTTATTCTCCTTCTCATGCAGCGGGAAAGCTTTGCTCCCGAAATTAAGATTCTCAATTCTGACAAACCCAATTCCATTGGTAGAATCTCCGGTGCGTTCAAAGGGCGAACTAAGTTCGACAAGATCAATCCTTTTCTAGATAGCGATGGTTTAATCCGGGTAGGCGGACGTCTGACAAATTCTAATGTCCCATTCAATTAAAAACATCCGATACTGCTTACGCAAACTCATCACGTCTCTGATCTTATCATTCGCGATGCTCATCAACGAAATCTTCACGGCGGGATTCAATCCACTCTCTACGCGGTTCGCGAAAGATTTTGGATTCTAAACGGAAAGAACCAGGTTAGACACGTCATACACCGATGCGTTCCGTGCATTCTTCAAAGGCCGAAGTTCCCTCACGCAAAACTGGCAGACTTACCAGCGTCTAGAGTGGTTCTCAATACCGCATTCGCCGCTACGGGCGTAGACTTCTTCGGTCCAATTTTAATAAAGGAGAATAAAGATCGGAATCGTAGTTTCATTAAAGCATATGGCTGTGTTTTCGTGTGTATGGCCTCTAAGGTTGTTCACATTGAAGTTGCTTCCGATCTCTCTACTCAGGGTTTTTTAGCGTGTTTCCGACGGTTCATAAGCATTCGCGGTAAACCGCAGGTTATGCAGTCCGATAATGGAACGAATTTTGTAGGAGCGAACAGCGAACTTTGAACTTCAGAAAATTTACGACTTGCATGCTACGTCGGAATTTAAAGACGCGATTCAGAGTTATGCTACATCTGAACGCATTGAATGGAATTTTAATTCACCTCTTTCCCCACATTTCGGCGGACTGTGGGAAGCTGCGGTTAAAAGTTTCAAACATCATCTCAATCGCGTGATGAAGGATCAAACGCTCACGTATGAGCAACTCGACACTTTATTAAAAGAAATCGCAGCCGTTTTGAATTCTCAACCGTTATACGCAAATTCCGCGGATCCAAACGACGCGTTAGCTATAACGCCTGCACATCTATTAATCGGACTTCCGTTCAATCTTTTACCCGAACCTGATTTTGTTTCAGTTCCTGACAACCGCCTAACCATCTACCAACGCATCTCTAAAACCAGACAGGACTTTTGGAAAAGATGGCACAAGGAGTACTTGCATGAATTGCAAGTTCGCAAAAAATGGTTGACGTCTACTGCTATTCTGACAACCGGTTCTGTCGTCGTGTCGATGGAAGACAATCCTGCATGCGCAAGATGGCCGCTGGGCGTGGTCGTCGAGGTTCACCCTGGGAGCGACGACATTGCTCGAGTAGCAACAATCAAGATGGCGTCGGGACTTTTCAAGCGGAACATCACGCCTGGTCCGAGAAGGGTAGAATTCGGAAATTCTACAGCCAGAAGCTCAGGAGTCATGCCGAGAGGGTGACTCTTGCGACGCGATACCTGGTCCGGTAAACTGGGTTCCTGTCTGCGATGAGACTCTGACCCGTTAGATTTTTTTTGCAAGGAATGCGGCCGGCGGCGGCATTTTGATTAAATTGATGTTCAATAAGTTAAATGTATGATGTAACAATTCAATTTCGTATGCGTTGAATTCAAAACTAGACTAGTCAATCATAATGATTATAATCAACGAGGCAGTCCCTCCAAAGGAAACTGACGCTCATCAAATGCTTCCTATCGATCCAAAGATCACCAAAGTTGCGAATAGATCTAAGTTGTTAATTATTCGTTAAGTCTAACACTGCTCTACTGTTGTGATCCAAACTAGTTTCGCAGCTGTTGCCGGCAGTATGTTGCGTCGCAACATTTTCAAACTCATTCTCATGTAAATTCGTTACTTCTGCGCCTGCGTGCACAGTGAGTGTGTGTGTGTGTGCAAGCATGTGTGGCGTGGCGATCGCACCGCTCGGGGCGATCGCTTACTCTCGCCGACACGACTATCAGTTATCGTCCAGACCGGAACGCGTGCGGAGCTCCCTCGCGTCTCTCTCTCTCTCTCTGTTGAGTACGATTCCATTGTGCCCCTGCGCACGTGCTTTCAGCTCCCCTCGAGCTTCCGTGTACTAACGGGTGTATACTTGCAAAACTACTAGGTCTCTTCAAGGTCTTACCGTTGCTGACGGTGTGCTCGCTCGCACAATCAGCATTTCCATCAGTGAAAATCTAATTAGTGTGTTGGATGCATGTGAGCGTGTGGACGTGAATTTATTGAATGTATGTGCGCGCGTATTCGCCCTTCGTGAAGTCACTCTCGCGTAACTTAATGTAATCCGAAAGAAAATCGATCTCAGTGTATATTAGTGCTTTAATAAATCAGGGTTTTTTGAGCCGCTCGGCTTTTTCCCATAAAAGGTCGTAATAATTACTTAATACCTAAATTCATTTCCTTTCCAACAAAGTAAACTCAGTGAATATAATAAAGATAAAACAAAGAAAAATAAAGAACTTTTACTACTAGGCCTCTTTGGGCTACCCCCAAAAGGTCAAGATTCTTCACCATCTGTTACAAAAATTTCAGAAGGACATGCGTTTTTAGTATCTTCCGACAAGAAAATTACTGTGTTTAGATACTCTAATGCACCAAATCCATTATCAATAATACAATATTAATAATTGAATTTTAAAAATGGTAAACAGAATAATACAAATATACAAAAAAATGACAATAATTAAAAAATTAAAAACTTAAAAAAATTACAAATTACAAAACAAAAAAATAGAATAATGCGCGCTTCGTCATAAAGACAGTCTCAACCCTGCAAAATGCAGAGAGCATTCATAGAAATCAATAAAAAAGTTACATAATAACTATATATCAGTAAGCAATTATTTTAACTGAATATACTTGAGTAGAAGTAAACAAATAAAATTTAGCTTCGTATTAATATTCGGCTACTAAAAATTCATAAAAATAACTTCTGTCGATAATGTTCCTCAATAGTCTTACGTTGTCTACCGAGTAAAACAGCAATTCTGGGGTGCTTTTTGAGGTTAGGGATAAACGCTTAAGGGGTTATATCCCCCTTATGCTCTAAAAAACAAAGCTTTGTTAATTATTTTTTTAAAGGACATTTGAGATTAAAGGTATACAAATAATATAACATTAGATTAAGCAACTCTTAAAGAAGAGAAAAAAAATTTTTATTGCTATTTTTTTTACAAAATGGCGGCTGTAGAGTGATTACCGTGAACCGCTTTTTCAAAAAGGTCTTCCGCGGCGAGCAGTATAAGTCTCGTCCAACTCCACCTATAACAAAATTTTTTTTTTCTATTATCTACATGAGTTTTGCTAGTGAAGTACACATGATTATATTTTTAGAATTTTTTTTCGCGAAATGGCGATTGTTTTAACAAAAAATCGAATTTTCGACGAAAAAAATCGACTTAAATTGTTTATAACTTTTTTTCTTATTAATTAATCGCTAAAATCATGTGTACTTCAATAGATAATCAAACAATGAAACTACTGTTAAAATTTTAAGTCAATCGGATGTAAACTTTTTGAGTTCTACTGCTTGCCGATTTTGAAAACATGGTTTCGAGAAAAACGCGTTTGAAGTTTCAAAATGCTATAAATCTTAAGAATCGCAAAAATATAGTCCATAATAATTTTTTTACCTTTAGTCTACTACCCCTGCACCATATAATTGTCCTTCCAGGGCCTTCATTTTCTCTTCTTCTTTTTTTTTGCCTGATGTAATGCTGCGCCTGGCCTCTTTCGCGATATCGGACATACGATGATATAAGATAATAACGGCTACGTCAGTCGCAATGCCAACTATAGTCTTACCGCTTGACACCGTCTTTGGAGCAATTGACCACACTACAGCATTAAACGACTCGTTATTGTTCTGAGTATACGCACCCAAGCAGCGTGACAGAAGGTTGTCGGAGCTGAGTTCATTATAAATGGGTTTTATTGCGTTAAAAACATCCTCATGCATTGGACTCTTGTGCTCGTACGTTGCAAGTGTACCAAGCGCTGTACTGCGCTGCCAAGAACACCGAGAGTCTACTCCGACGGGACACTTCTCGTGCTGTGTATTCTCCTTCGTCGACATTTTATGAAGTAACGTTGCCCAAATTTAATTCCGCATTTTTTCGACTGAATCGTAGTTTCTCCTAATAGCAAGTCCGTAATAAATAGAAAGTTCATTAATTAACTTTCCGGTCAACTTTCCTCGGCCGCCAAGACCTTTCGTTGTTTTTCTCAAATTGCGCAGACGCGTTTCCATGCGCTTCTGAACGTGTCCGATACATTATTTTTTTTCGACGATGAAATTTTTATAAGGTTTTGAGTCGACTATACCTTTATATGTTTTTGAATCGCCGTCGCCGATATATTTCAAATATTTGATATTATTAAGTTTTTCTGAGGGTTTGAACATTTCTATAACTGCGTCGATCTCCATTTTCCCGGCACTACCTTCATGGTTGACATCACAGTTCTGTTTGTGTGAAGGGTATACCTTTTCGTATTCAACAGTACCTTCTTTTTTTGCCAATATTCACACACTTTACAGTACTTAGATTTTACACACACATCCAATACCTTGCCAGTGTACCAGCCAATCAAAGTCACCAATACGAACAAAGACGTAAACCCTCTCTTTCGCCAAGATCCATCGCCTGACACCATGAGACCTTCTTTTTCACCTCGTTCGATAGAAATTTATTTTTCTTTAATCGCTGATTTTTTCATAGATATAATTCAAACAGATGAAGTAGCAGTGGCGATATTAGATATGATCTTACTGTAAGTTGTTTGAAAAACAGGCTTTGCAAGATCCATCATAAGGCAGAACTTTTTTATACCGTTGATGCCTATGCCTATGATGCGCATAGCTAAAATAATACGGCAGTTTATCTCATAAGCGCGACCATTTATTACAGGACAGCTGTTCATATCAGCATCACCACAGTTCGAACAAGACACAATAATTTTGAAGCCTAGTTCACGCTTGTTCGATTCTAAAAACCGCACGTCACCATTACATTTTTTGCATACTACTAATTCAGAAAGAGCAGTAAATACAGCGAAAAAATTGATGAAACAGTAGCCGAAATTATTATCAACATCGCGGTCACGGTCTAAATCAGTAGTTTTCAATTTCTTAGCCGAGGTACTAACGTGCTCCGAATCGCCTTCGAACAAATGGCGGTTAGGCGGGCATCGATTACTAATTTTACTCCGTTTTGTACTTGTACTTCTTGTTTTACTGCCTTTGCGGCCACTGTACACGTTTTCACTCATAATTAATTACTTGTAAATATAATTCACAGTTAAAAAGTAAAGAAAAACTCAAAATAACAACGTAAACAACGAGAACGACTGATCGACTAAGCACAGGCAAGTGTGAGTAAACACGTGCTGTAAAGACGTTGTAACCGTCGTAATGTCATGTAGCGACCTCTATAATTCAAATTTAAAACACGATATCGATCGTAGGTAACTTCTACTAATTTCCAAAGCCGCGAAATTCAAAAAAGCGAGCATCGCTAAAATTAGCGAAAATTGTGATTTTGAAGCATCAAAGCTGTTTGGAAAAAATTGATTTAAAAAAGTTTTGAGTTTAAATCGGTACTTGGGCGTTGTAGATTTTGGTTCTAGGATTGTTTTGGCAAGATTTAAGCCAATAAAAAAAAATGGAAAAAAACAAAAAAATTAACCTTAAGGTATCGGTAAAAAAGAGGGTCGGCTTCGTGTTTAACAGCTCAAAATTCATGAAAATACGCTCTGTCAATAATTTTCCTCACGAAGATCACAGGACCTACCTCTCAACCGCGTGAAACAGCAATTTTGGGGTGTTTTTTGAGGCTAGGGAGGAACGCTTGAGGTATCGGTAAAAAGAGGGTCGGATTGGAGTTCAGCAGCTCAAAACACATAAAAATAGTCGTTGTTTGGAATTTTTCGGAACTCCTGTGATTTGTAACAGCTTGATCATTGCGTAAAGTAGTATTTCTTTAAGGTTAGGGAACGTGCAGCTTAGTCTGAAAACGAAATTTTAAAAATGAAACTTTGTAAATATTTTTTGCGATGGGTGTTATCACGAATTCGTGGTAGAGCCAGCGCAATTATACTCAAAAAAAGTATTCATTCACGTTCTATCAAAAATCAAACTACCCCCAAACTGTAGAGGACCATGCGAGATTTAGTACTGACGATCCCGGCTATCATATGTACTTCATGTAGGATACGCGTGAGTTTCAAGGCCTGTTCGATAACGCAAGTATTTAGGGAGCAAAAATGCATTAAGATATTTTTAGCGGGAATGATATCCGACGCTGTATACAATGTGCCACAGAATCGACGTGGCGTGTCACTCACGATTGCGGATATTAATGATAGAAATAACGACATTTATTGGAATCTGGAACTAGAGCGTCAGCACGCCAGGCCTGCATCAGGGCAACGCGAACAGATAAAGAGAGCGAAAAGGAACCCCCAACAAGAAGATACAGTGCCCGCTAACACTTCAATTTCGAGCTCGAGCGATGGGGCGGATGACGATAGCCTCGGCACCCCACAAATAGAAGCACCAGCTTGTGAATTCGCGACGGCCGCCGTACAGCCGGACCATTTAAACCAACCAGGGATACCAGCAGAAATAAAAGATGATATCTTACAACAACTGCCGCCGGATTTTTACGACCAATTGTCGAGAGTACAGCATGCTGCAGAAGCAGAGGGCGACGGGGGTGTAAATAAAATATTGGCCATATTGTAAACCTATTCGTTTTTCGTAGAAAATGTAATGGAATTATATACAATCTAGTCGAGGACGTTCGACTCTCACCGAAGACCTGGCGCATCGCTACCGCAATTGACACGAGCCGCATACTGGAGACCCACGCCTTTTTCAACGATGCGCTAAACAATGTCACCAACTCCGAGGTCTACTTACAACTCACAGACGCCGTCGCCATCGGGCAGGTATACTTTCTACAAACCAAGTTTGCGCAGCTAAAGGAACTTAAGATAGACTTCAACATTCTCGCGTCAACGTATACATCAGGAAATTATACTAAAAACCCACTTACTCGTACGGTAGATTTCGATATATTAATTTATTTAACGAATATTAGTAATGAAAAATGTGAAAATAAATTGTTACAAGACGACCGACGCGCGATTATCGAGAATGATATCAATCTGAACATAAAAGAGTTCGAGCTCGGTAAACGCGAAAATATTACAAGTGTCACCCTACTAAATCAGTTAAAACAGTGATTTGCATAATCTGTGAAAATGCATAGCATAAGAGTGATTTTGATAAAACAAAACATCCCAAATACGTAGATGAACATCCGATAATTTGGCCAGACCATATTCTAAGAGATATAACCTCTAAATCTGATGAACATATGCTAAGTGATGTGGCAAAATAAATGATTGATTTATAAAACTGAAAAAATCTGAAGAAATCAGAGGAATTGCTGCAAGAACTACACAACAAAACAGTGGAAAAACATAATGCAACAATCAAAGAAGATGAAAGTGAAATGGACAATTTAATAGCTTAGTATACCTTACTCAAGCAACTAATGACAGAATTAGAAGATAAAAACCAATTGTAGAAAGACTTTATAGAACTGCAAAAACAAAAAAAAATACTGAGATACCGATAAATAATAAAACATATGCAGAAGTGATGAGTGATATTAGGAGGAAACCGAAGCGAGTTCCTAGAATAACGATTAAGACCAATGACCCCAACCAGGAATATACAATAGAATTACTCACGAACTGCTTAGTTTCAGAGAAGATAGAACATATCCAAACTAAGTTCATTCGCAAGAAGAATGATAAAGAAATAGAAATTAGTTGTGTGAATATAAAAAGTCTAGAAACAGCGGAGACTGTTCTAACCAATAACCTAATAAATTGTGAAATCAAGATAGAACAAAAAGGTAATTAAAAAATAAAAATTATCAGTATAAACAATACTACAAATATGAAATAACAGGATATAGAAAATGATATCAATGAAATAAATTTCAAGCAATTTAATAACAATAGCTTGGTACTGCACATGTATACTAATAAAAGGAACAAAACCAGTACAGTTATAATGGAAGTATCACCAGAAATTTACTAGTTTATACGTGAAAATAATAACAAGATTTATGTAGGTCTTTAATTGTGCAAAGCTTATCATCTGATAAACGTCACCCCTTGCTTCAACTGTGGAAGATATAGACATAATGCATCCAAATGTAGAAATGAATCTGCATGTATTAAGTGCTCTGACAAAGACAATGTGAGTGAATGTAGGAACACCAAAACAGAATGTGTACACTGTAATTTTAACAATACTAAATACAGAACAAGCTTACCAATGGATCACTTACTTGACAGACTCAAGTATAGTATACTTAAAAATAAAATAAAAAAATATATTAACTCTATTGATTACCCGGTCGAGCCTACATTACTGACATGGGATAAATCAAGTGCACTGCAACAAATACGTAATATACAAACAAATAAGCTACTTTACCAAAGGCAGGTAAAATAAGCGAAGAGTATAGTAAATAAACTAAGCGCAGCCAATTCCCTACACAACAACAAAACAACAAACAATTGACATTATCAACAAGTCCAGAACCTACACCAGAATTTACAATAACTACATAATGGAAGCACAAATAAACTTAATTGAAGAAATACAAAATAGCATTCGCAAACAAGAGATATTATATAGGGATCTTCAGACTTTTAACAAAGAAAGAAATAGTAACAATAGTTTGATTTTATACTTAAATATTAGAAACCTAAATGCCAATTTTGAAAAGCATCTAATCTTTATTGAAAGTCTTAAGACAAAACCATATGTTATTGTATGCACAGAGGTATGGAATTTAACTCATAATCAGGATTATAGAATTAAGGATTACAAATTATATTATAACTTCGGGAAAATTAATAAAAATGATGGTGTAGTGGTATACGTAAAAGAAAATATTATACATACTAATGAAACGATAGAAATAGGCAAACTAAAAGTATCAAACACTATAATTACATTAAATCATAATAAACAAATAGAAATTGCATCTCTATATAGATCACACGGACTGAATTGTACTGAGTTTAATCTGAGTTTCAAAACTTATTTAGAACAAAAAAGAAAAACAAAAAATCATATTATAATTGGCGATTTTAATATAAATATACAGGATTATAATGCTATCAGCGTAGATTTCCTAAACAACCTATTGGAAAAAGATTTTCTCTCAGGGTTTACAAATACCACAAGACAATCAAGTATAACTACGGATAAAGGAACGTGTATTGATGACGGTTTTATCAAAATAGACTTCCTCATCATAAAATCACTAACACTTATGGTACCCATAACTGATCATTATCCATTATTTTTAGAAATAAAAAATGGTAGACCTAACTCGAATAAAGAGACAAAAATTGACATGTATTATTATAATTACAAAAAATTATTCAACCATGCTATGAAAATAAATTGGACAAAATTTAAAAATACGAAAGATGCAAATGAAACTATGAAGGTAATAATAAAAGAAATTAAAATTTGCATTAAAAAATCAAAATACAAAAAACCAAATTTGCGCAACTCCAAGAAAACCCCCGGGAAAGACTGGATAACAAGAACAATATTGAACTCTTGTAATACAAAAGAAATACTATACAAACCACTAAAACATAATCTAGATAATGATGAACTCAAAGACAATTACAAAAAATTTGTTAAAATTCTAGATAAGGTCATTAAAGTAGCAATAATACAATATGATAAGAAAACAATAGAGATGAGCCAAAAAACTCTGGACTTGTATAAATAATAAAATTGGGAATAATAAAAACAGAAACGATACTACTATTACTGAGTTGAAAACTGAAGGTAATAGAATAATTAAAAGTAGGAAAGAAATTGCGAACAAAATGAATAAGTACTATTGCAAATTTGGAGAAACATTGAGTAAGAAAAAAAAGATACCAAAACATAAAAAATTAGAACTTCTTAAAAGGAATCCACAAACAATCTTTATAAAACCTACAAATGAATTTGAAATTATAAAAATAATAAACAATTTAAAACTGAAAAAAGATGGTGTAGATAATATTAATGCAAAGGCATTGAAAACTGGCATTGAACAAAGCCGGGGAAAAAATGATATGGGAAACTATAGACCTATATCGTTAATATCAAATATAGCAAAAATTTTTGAAAAAATCATATATATTTGAATTATAGAATTTATAAGCCATAGTAATATATTAAGTAAAAAACAGTTTGGATTTATCAAAAATATTGGCACTAAAGATGCATTAAGCCTTATATCTAAAACAATTTATGAAAATTTAGAACAAAGTAAACACATAGCTATCACATTCCTAGATTTGACAAAAGCTTTTGACACAGTAAATCATAAAATACTGATAAATAAGCCTTACTCATATGGTATAAGAGGAAAGGCGCATAAACTAATTACAAGTTATTAAACCTATAGAAAACAAAAAGTAAGAATAGGTTCACATGTAAGTGAATTTACAAACGTTAATATTAGTGTCGCTCAAGGGACTATACTTGGGCCTCTACTTTTTATACTTTATGTGAATGACTTGCTAACAAACATGCGAAATAATTCCATCCTGTCATATGCAGATGACGCTGCTGTAATAGCAAATGGAAAAACTTGGTCTGAAGTTGAGAAACAAAATGAACAAATACTTAGAAGATGTCTCAACATGGCTTAGACTAAATGAATTAACATTAAGTATACAAAAAACAGTTTATATAACTTTTAGAAACTATTGTGACAGCGTACCGCAGAAAATTCAAATTAAAATCAATAATGAAATACTAAAGAGAGTGAACGAAGCAAAATATTTGGGTATAATTTTCGATGAGAATATGAAATGGACCAAACATATTGAATATCTTATAAATAAGACAAAATACCTGATTTTTCTCTTTAATAAAATTTCTAAATTCATGGAAACGAATACTTTAAAAATTATATACTATGCTTTCTTCCACAGCCTTATTAGTTATGGCATAATTGCGTGGGGTGGTGCATATCAAAACAAACTACACTTATTGCAAACAGTTCAAACAAAAATTTTAATAATTATAAATAAAAATACTTTTCAAAAAATAATTCCACTTAACCTGCAGCAATTATTCGCAAATGAGAGTCTTCGGTATAACTATGATAATTTTAAACATGAGTATATCAACTCGACGAGTAAAACAAGGAACAAACTATTAATTTTACCAAAATATTACAAAACTGTTAGTACTAAAAATAGTTATATTAAAGCAATCGGTATCTTTAATAAATTGCCAAATAAACTAAAAATTTTAGATATAGAAAAAAAACAAATATAAAAAAGATACAGGATTGGTTGAGAAATAATGAATGAAACAAACACTGTAACGACAATAGATTGCCAACAATTTAAATTATAACTTTTATCGCTGTGCAACCAAGATGAATGTATATGCCAGTGCCAAATATCCTCTAAATTACAGTTTTTACTGCAGCAGAGAAAACAAACTTGACATTAGTATGTATGGATCCAGAGAAGACTCAGTATTGGCTAATAGTATAATGCTTGATATTAGAACATACATTTGTGCTGATAAGAATGTAAAAAGGGCAAATGTAAGTCACACAATAATCGCAAACATCGGCGTATCTCCAACTACAATTAAAGTAAAATGATAAACTCATACCGAAAATTCAGCAATAGTCTATATAATATAACAATAGAAATATTAAATATATGGACACACAAAACAGAAAACGATAAAACGAATATCAAATACATAAAATTTGTTAAAGGCGCAAATAAATGATTTAGATGTTAATAAAGATCCAAATATAGAAAAATATAAACCAGTCGAAACGGTCTTCACCAAGATTAATGAAATCGCTGAAAAGAGCAACAAGAAAGCCAGAAAAATGGAAGCAACGACTGCATCTGGACAGGAGATTAACAAATCAGCAAGTCACAGAATGACATACGGAAATGTCAACTACCTGTCGAACAAGGCGATTTTTTACTTTGACAGAGGAATAAGAGGAAAACAAATTTTTACAAACTCAATATATCCACTTAAACAACAATCATCTTATAATGATATTGTAGTTATTGACGATATAGGTTTTACATCAAACTACAAATGTGATTCAGCTAACCAACACAAAAAGATGTTCACACATTACAGAGTCACCTGTGCTGTTGGACTTTCTAGCCCAGTTAGGCTCAACACCATTGAAAGAATAGTATATGCAAGGGATAAACACGCGACAACAGAAAAATTTACGACGGCAAGATCCATGTTAGTGAGGTATTGGTAATATTATAGTGCTAGGTCACAATGATTAAATTATAAGAATAAAAATATTTATAATATCGAAGAAAAATGTACAAAAATATAGAATCTTAAGCATGTGCAATGCAATCTTAATTAACGCAAATTAATATAATGTCGTCGTCACATTATTACTAACTATATAAAAATATAGAATCTCTAACACAGTATATAATGATAATATTATTTAATAAGGATTTATATCGAAATATTAAAGAGAGATTATATATTACTGTTAAATTTTTAATAAATTATAAATAATGTCATATAGAGTTGGGATGAAGAGAGTCAGAAGACTTTCATAACCCAACCAAAGTATGTATGAATGAATGATAAAGGATAGAATGATTCATGTCTGGAAGTTCGACGTGGATACATTCTATCCTTATGAATGAATGGTACTTGCATAGTACGGTTTAGTATAAAGAGTACAATAAAACTAACCAGCGTTTTTTTGTTTTTGTTGTTAATCCGGACCTGCGAACAGGGAATAGCAATTCCCTCTGCAGGATTTGCGGAGTTATACTATGCTATTGTGTAAATAATTTCTACTCTGTATCGAATTTACTACAGCAAATGTTATATGTAACTCTGAAATGAATAAAATAAAAATAAAAAAATAAAATTAAACAAATTGTACTCTAGAAGAGCCAGTATTAGACGCAGCCGAGTCTAAACATAACATCCAGCGAGTGTGAAAGCACTCTACTCAGAAAACCTTCCTATCGCGCGCTTTACTCATGTAAAAGGCAAATAATTACTGAAGCTAATTTCTATTTGGTAAAGACATCGGATCCATCGCGCTGGATTAATACAACATACGATACTGTAAACGCGACCAGGTATTGCATCGGCGAAAAGGTACGAACCACCTTCGAGGGCATTGGTGAACTGAAATTACCCCCGAACTGTCACATAATAATTAATAATAAAACCTATTATGGAGCGACAGCTTCGCCTGGCGAAATAACTAACTATTTCCTACCGAAGGTTCACCTTAGCACGATTAGTACGATTTTTACGCAACTCCACGCGAACGGGACGACGAACATTGTAAAAATCGATAATAATACCCCCAACGTATTGGTACGGGATACTTGTAGGAATCTTAATTTGCATAACCTGTGCGCTTATGGATTGGGTAATAAATTGCGCTCGAAATATCGCGCCGACGCGTACACAAGAGCCAACCTATGGGTCAGGTGGGCAGTAGGGTCTTTTAGTCCTTATAAGTCACCGGGACCCGATGGTATATATCCGGCCCTGCTACAAAGAGCGGAGGACGTTATCATCGGCCCACTGACACGATTAATACGGGCGAGCATTACATTTGGGTTTGTCCCGACCAAGTGGCGGGGCACAAGAGTGGTGTTCATACCGAAACCGGGTAAATACGGATACACCTCCCCAAAAGACTTCCGCCCTATCAGCCTTACTTCATTCATACTCAAGACTGTAGAAAGGCTGATAGATAGATACATACGGGACACTGTCCTGGAAAAAGAACAGCTCCATAAAGACCAACACGCTTACAGGGCTGGGAGGTCAACAGAGACCGCACTTTTTAGCGCGATCTCGTTTATCAAAACACAGGTGGAAGCCAAAGGATATGCCATTAGTGCTCTGATGGACATAGAAGGGGCCTTCAACCACACATCGAGGGAGGTAATCAGAGAAGCCTTGAAAAGGCACAAGGTTCCCCCTTGCTTAATCGACTGGATCGATCACATGCTGAGTAGTAGACTTCTCGAAACCACCAAGGGCGATACAATGCTACAAGGAAGGGTAGGGAAGGGGTGCCCACAAGGAGGCGTCCTATCTCCCCTTATCTGGTGTTTGGTGGTAAACTAGTTGTTGAAACAGCTCAACGATATGGGGTGCAAAGTAATCGGCTACGCTGATGACATCAAAGTTATTATCCAATATATATATAATTATATATTATATTAGTTATTATCGTGGACCATTCCTGGACCCCCTTATGGGCATTATGCATAAAGCTTTAAAGCTTGTAGACGCCTGGTGCTCACATACGGGACTATCCGTCAATCCAGCAAAGACGGAAGTAGTAGTCTTCACCAGGAGATACAAGTGGAATAGACAATGCAATCTTGTACTGAGTGGACAGAAACTGACACTAAAGAACAAGGTAAAATACCTAGGTGTAATTCTGGATAGTAAACTATCATGGAAAGAGCACCTACAGTATGCTACCGGAAAACTCACAGCATGCCTGTGGCAACTGAGAAGGGCCGTAGGAAGAAACTGGGGTTTGAGACCGGAAACAATGAAATGGATGTATGAGGCGGTCCTTAAGCCAAGACTTACCTATGCGGTCATAGTCTGGTGGAACAGAACTGCCCTATCAACAGCAAACATCATACTGGAGAGAACAAGAAGCTTGATTCTCAGGGCCATCTCCGGAGGGACTAGGACAACTCCTACTGCAGCTCTGGAGATGATCCTGAATATTGAGCCTTTCAGACTGACCTTGGAGGCAGAGGCTGCAAAGGCCCTGCACAGAGTCAGAAGAGTACTCGGAGAGGAGAGTATTGGGAAATCCATAAGATATCCCAAGGGACTGGATGGAAGGGACGTCCTGAGGATGACCCTGGACACCACGAACACGCGCTTCCTCTTCGATAAGAAGTACAGAATCAGTCTATCATCCAAGAAAGACTGGGTGACAGTTAACAGTAGCCTACCAAGCGGAAGAAATATGTACTACACAGACGGATCCAAGAGTATGGCAGGTACTGGAGCGGGCATATACTGTAGGCGGAACGGTAAGGACACTATCGTACCCCTTGGCCAGTACGCCACTGTCTTCCAAGCCGAGTTGGTAGCTATAACACGCTGTGCTGGGACGGCTGCAGAAGCCGTCTCAGAGGGACGGGTGTGTATCTGCTCGGACAGAAAGAGCGCCCTGCAGGCACTCAACAGTTATACAACTAAATCCAGATTAGTGTGGGAATGCTATGAAGCCCTCAATGATCTGGCAGGAACCTCAAAGGTCACGCTATTATGGATCCCAGGGCACAGCGGTATCAAGGGAAACATGATAGCAGATGACCTTGCTAAAACCGGAGCTAAAGAAAGCGTCATCGGCCCAGAACCAGCTATAGGCATCAGCAGCAGCCTAGTAAAAGAGACAATTACAGGGTGGGTAACTGCGGAGCATCAGCAGGTATGGGATAAAGAGAAACGTTGCAGGCAAGCGAAGGCATTCATCGCTCCCACAACAGCAAAAGACTGGACAAGAGCCATTCTTGGTCTCAATAAAAGCAAAGCCAGGATCATCGTGGAAATACTCACGGGCCACGGTAATCGGAGGTTGCACAGGCACAGGATGGGCTTGGAAAACAGCCCTGAATGTCGATACTGCTGCCTGGAGGAAGAGTCATCAGAACACCTCCTGTGCAGTTGCCCAGCGCTGTCTGAAAGTAGGCGCCGATTTCTGGGAGCCTACTTTCTGAAAGCCAAGGAGACAAGGGCCAGTGCTGCCCCCGGAATCTTTTCTTTCTGGGAGGCGGTAACATCAAGGCGGTAACTGGCATGACAAGGAGGGACGCCAAGGGAAACCATGTGTCTGGGGCTCCTACTGAGCCCAAACTCAGATTATATAATAATAATAATAATAATAATAATGGATAGGACGCTACCGCTAGAAATTAAGTAGAAAATAAATCTACGATATTAGCAAATGTAACTCGTAAAAAGGGAATTATACCATTGCCTATACATTATAGGAGCACAAAACACAACCGAGACACGACACGATTGTTATAAAAAAAGACTACTAGAGATTAGGTAAAGATTAATTCAGGGCACAATCAAATCAAGAATGATATTTTCACATTTCATGCATAAACACCTACAAAAAGTTTTCCTCTCACCGATGTATCCCACCATCCCTTCCTTCCCTCTCCAGTACCCTCATTTACCTCCACGCAGACGTCTCACCGAGTCAAGGGGCTGAGCCACTAAATCAAAAGCAGCAAGGACGAAATTTGGGCCGTCGGAAGAATCATTCTACCTCGAGCCACTGACGACAACTTCAGCTCCTCCTCCACCGACTATTACCTGTCACTAACGACCCTTCTTCACCGATTACACCACCACTAGCCGCTGCACCACTCTACCGCAAACGACCAGCACCTACCTGCTGCAGACAACCATCCGCTGACCTCTCGGCACACCAACCAATTACCAACAAAAATAGTCAACGAAGCTCGAAGGTTTGCAAAAGTGCTGATGCATATGGTGGTGGACTGGGCTGCGCACGAATACTTCACCCCGGCAGTATTGACAAATCCGCGCTTCTGGATACGCGCCAGAGTGGATCGGTTCTACAGATCCATCACGGCAGTACTCGTGGGCGGGTATCTCTATGGTTGCGGGATACTGGAGCAGCACGTACAGGAGTTTTTAAGGCAGAGCTAGGAGAAACGCTGGGCCAGGACGAACAAGGACCACTACGCAGCTCGCCATACCCACGATCTGGAGGACCACTTTCATAGCCACCACCTACGGGGCTTGTTCATATACAGCTACGGACGACAGGGTTTCGTGGAACCACGAAGGTGCCGCTGCTTCCACTGTAAAAGACTGCAGTGATAGGTGTCACACAACCGTGCCCATGCGGACCGAGAACGCATGAGGTGCAGGGGCTTAGTTGTTTCTGCATATGGACCCGCGGGCAGCAGCATGAGTTCTGCTGCACTGTTTGCGAAGGGCAGGGCTTCATAGGGCTGACCTACCTCGACAATTTCACCATGGAGAACCGTGACGAAGAAAACTTCCTGCAAGACGACGACGACATCTCGAACTACAGCGACGAGTACAACCTGCTGGAGCACGATGATATGCCCTACCCTTTCGACTACGAGATGGACTGAGATTGGGAGGAGAATGATTTTTTTCAGGAATGATGCTGCTACATACTGCTACCCCATATCCTTTCCATAAATATGAATATCTTGAAATATGAATAAATATGTAAAAGATGGTGGTGTACGCGCCACACAAAAAAACAAAGAAAAATAACACAACAAAATATATATACACTTGAAAAAATGCGTATATCTAAACCCCACAAAAAAAACAACACAACAATATATATATATATATATATATATATATATATATATATATATATATATATATTTTGTTGTGTTGCGTTTCTTTGTTGTTGTTTTTTGAGTGGTGCGCACACTATCATCCTTTACATATTTATTCATATTTCAAGATATTCATATTTTAAGATATTCATATATTAAGATATACGAGTATATATATCTTATATTAAAATCCAGCGTGAGATATCGAATATAGAAAGATGTATCAAATTTTCGATATCTAATATTTGGATTTTCAAACAAATTTTTGAATGTTTTGGAACATAACCTCGGCACACAGAGCGCGCCACTACCTTCTCTAGTAATAAATAATAATAATAGTAATAAAAATAACAACAAAGAAAACAAAAAAAAAAACAAAAAAAAAAACAAAAAACCAAACAACAAAAAGACACAGAAACATTAAATCAGAGGCAAAAGTACGATGCTACGTCTCTCATCGCGGAGCTCTGAACTCGCGAGAAGGGCAGTTGTTCCATTCTGCACTCTGCAACTAAAGACTGCAACGCGGCACTTACTACATTATGCGCGCGAGCGCTCGGACAGATACCATCTGCCGCTAAACACGCACCCTACTACGCCGATCGGCGTGAACACACCGGTTAACCAGACGACTGACCGACCGCTCACACACCCCGCCAAGTCATCCGAATCGCCACGGCCATCAGCGCCAATTTGTATCCGTATCTCAGTTTGAGACTTGTATTGTGTAATCGTATACTAATTAGTTCAGATCAATAAAAGTACCAGTACATATTAATATGCATTGTCGGCAACTGCATTCAAATTTTCCGCAACACCCTAATGTCCCTACGCTCGAGTCAGCACGAAAGGACCAAGCAGAGAACGCGTCATGCCGATTCAAGCGCCGACGCCCACTGATCACGGCATAAGCCTAAGGGTACTGCACAAAAGGTAAGCCACAGAAACCCATTACGTTTTTATAACTGCTTGCTTGTGTTTCCGTCTATCCCTGCTGTTGTACTGACTGTCATTGCGCGTCTACGCTTGTTCACCGTCCGTCCGTAGGTAGACTGGCCCTAGTCGTCAAGTACATAAAACTGGACTCATTAACCATTATTATTTAGCGCTGTACGTCAACCCGGACGTAACAGACTGGGGGGCCCCTCTTTAAAGGTATTAGAGAGAACAAAGACGCGTAAATAAAAGAGAGAAGGTTGAGTAAATATGGAGGATATACGAAACGATGACGTAGCGGGAATTTTATGAAAACGAGCATTAGAAATTGATCAAACAAGTTTCAAAGACATACCGAAGTCTTCACTACCGGGTTTATTGAAATACTTTTTTGGAGTAACTACTGGTGGCCCGGCCGAGCTTACTAAAAAGGACAAATGAAATATTAGAGGGATTATGGAATTGTTATCGAATTTCTTGAGCGATAATGAGATAGAGGATTTGTGTAACGAGTCAGTTTTTGTCAATATCTTGGGGGATTTAGTAGAACAATGGATAGCCCCGCGTTTAGTCGTAAAGGAGATTCAAAACGGTTATTTTCAGCCTCGGATGACAAAATCCCGAATTTAACGTTTAAAGAGTTTGACGAACGATCGTACTCAATACCTTTCTATATTGGAGGATCAAGATAAAACGGTAGTGCAAAAAAAAAACCCGGTCGAGGACGCGACTAACGCTGCTGGCGCCCAGAAAAAACCATTGTACATACCAGCGATACCCAGTTCCAGTATTAGCACGCCGCGTAGTGCAATGATACATTCACTTAGAGAAGGGACAGACAACATTACTAACTGGTTCAGATAATACTAATTAGTTCAGACTAATAAAAGTATTAGTACCAATTAATATACATTGTCGACAACTGCATTTAAACTTCCCGCAACACCCTAATCCCCCTGCTCACAAGTCAGCATGAAAGGACCAAGCAGAGAACGCCGAGCCACTGACCGCGGGTTAAGGCTAAGTGTTGTGACGTAGGAACCGCCACTTAAAGTTGTTAACGCGTACTAACACGCATTACAGGAAACCCAGCCAACAAGTCCACGCGCGAGCCTAACTACACCCGGGCTGGAATTTAACGATTTATGATTAGTACTAACGGGGGGATATTGTCGCATTTTCCGAGCTACACGAGAGAAAGGAGCCGCGCATACACCGAAGCGACGAACTACCATCCGAGGGCAACATGCGGGGCACGATACACGGTGCGTAGACGGGGCAGCGTGCCACACTACTCAGTGTCTTGACAGTGCACTTTACAATGCACTGCACTACTTCACGGACACACACACACCAGCACGCCACTAAGCAGGAACCCCAGCAACCAGGGGATCCTCCGAGGAAAAGCTGCAGTAACAGCCACCACAAGAACCGACGACAGCTGATCCGCACAGGCTAGAGGAGAGGTAGCCAGTACACACGCAGAAGTGACCGCGCTACCCACGCTTGTGTCAACTACACACACGCGCACTCGCACTAGCCCAGCACATCACGTGTACGCACGCAGAAGCGGCCGAGGTAGCAGCAGTCGACACTAACACCGGGAGAACCGAATCAAAGCGGCTCCTGGGGTACGCCGCGTCAGCTGGACCGCACTCAGCGAAATCACGCCGGCGAAAAGCAGACAACAACAGCGGAGGCAGCACCTACCGATCGTGTAACGAGAAGAGCCAGAAGAAAGAGGAGAGAGAGAGAGAGAGAGAGAGAGAGAAGCGAGGCGAAGCGAACGCTGAAGCCTAGTGGGAGAATACGGAGAGAGGGGAGAGAACTGCTTAGCCAGCGGCGGAGCCGCCGAGCTGTACGATACTACGGCAGATGTATATAGTACGGCAACTGTATATAAAAATACTCGCCACAGGCTGGCAACTCGAAGGATCTCGGCGCGCGCGGAGAGTCTCTATAGATATGTATATACGCGTACGGGGGCATACTGCCGCAGCAGTAGCCGCTATATTAATTAAGAATTCTAATATTCGCGCGTATAGATGGCGCGTATGATAACACGCGCGCGCACCCCTCCGAGTCAAAAAGCCAATGAGTTCAAGGCTACCGAGCAGATAAGGGTCCCGATTGGCCCTGACCTTTCTCAACATCGATACGCGTGACTACGTTAATAGAAAATCAGAGCTATTAGTCAAATGACGCCGTCTCTCTCTCTCTCTCTCTCTCTCTCTCTCTCTCTCTCTCTCTCTCTCTCTCTCTCCCTCTCTATCAAAGATACTGGAGGAATAAGAAACGAAGATCGAAGAAGACGAAAGGATGATAAGGCCGAAGGTGGAAGATTTTCGCCCTCATGGCACTTGTTGGTTGGACTTCGACGACGTCGCAGTTCGTTCTTTCGCGATATTAATTATCAAGATTATTGATCAGGGTTATCAAGCTAGTTTTTGTAGGCCAAAGTTCGCAGGGTACGAGACATCACCTGTACGAGCGGAAGTGCGAGCAGCAGATGTACAGACGGTGAGTGGATAGAATAAGCCAGTAAACAATCATACGCGCGGGCGCTCGCAGCCATTGCGGTTTGAACTGGTGTGTCGCGACCAGCAACGGAAAGTGTGCTCGGGAGTGTCGAAGGGGGAATTCGCGCAAGAATCAGGGGAGAAGCAGTGCGTTAATGTGTATCTCTGGCGCGTTATCATCAAGGCTGCGGATTTTATATTTATGTAAATACTAAAATTACCCAGCTCGGGTGTTAGAATTGTAACACAATGGGTCCTGAAGTTACATCGCAAACATATTTGCGCATGCGCAAAGACCAACTTTTATACTTAACTGAGTGCTCTCTATCACTTGTTAAAAGAACACTTTCGTATGCACTTTTTCACTACGATCACATTAGAATGTCGTAGAAAAAGAGCGAAATTGTGAGCAGGGATAATTCAACCAGGTACCAAGATATCCATTAGGAGATACCAACATACACGCAGACCAGGCACTCGCTACAAGGAATCAGATACGAGCGACAAGATTTCCAGCTACCTGTGGCCAGCAATAGGGAGCCAGAATTTCGCGCGGGCGCACGATTGAGACACCTGCGGTTCACGAATCGAATGCGTGCAAAAAATTCACACACTAGTGCATGTTTTATTAGGTCAGTAATACGAGAAGCTTATCGGAGCCATGGTAAATCTGCCTTCTACAAAGAAAGCCCCGGATTCGAGTTCCAATAGTAAAGTACCGTGGTTCTGATGGTTCGGACTCCATCTAAAACTGCAAGACAGTTGTGATGCATGTTAAAATAGGGTGGTGGTGGGGGTAGGAGGGATGGTTGGCGGGTTAGGTACATCATAACTATAGGGACATTAGTATTATTTTTCCATAGCTTGGAGTAGTTGTAAAGATAATATATTTCTGTTAAGTTGTAACTAAGGGATTCAAGCTTCTCAATTATATTTCTTTTAGATTTTCCTACTTTACAAAAGGAAACCTATAATTTCATATCAATAACTTTACGATTGTTAGTCGGTAAAGTCGACTTATTCACTATAAGTGTAAAAAAAGTTGGATTTTTTCGTATAAGAAATTTTAAGAAAATAGATTCATTACAAGTTGATTTATTATATATATATATATATATATATATATATTTATCAGTGGAAACAAATGTGCTCTCGGTCAAACAAACAAATGCGACTTAAAGCGCAATTTGTTTTGTTTTACTCAAAAAGTGATTCAATTACCGCTCTTTTTTACTCTAGTTAACATAACTCGCTAAATATGAATTTTATCGAAAAAAGTGACTGTAATAAATATGTTTAAAAGTAAATTTTGCATAGAACTAGTAGGTTTCGAAAGTCAACATTTTTTTTTTTATTCAAAAGGGACGTTTAGGAATAAAAAACTCAAAAAAGTTTGCGTATTAAAAAATACATTAAGAAGTGCTGACGTTTGTTAATAATGGAAGTTAAGACACCTCTATGAGTACTTAAACAGATGAGCCGGGTCCGATTTCCAAATTTAGAAATGACGGCCTATCGCAACGTTTTTTATGCAACATTTTGGATTCGCTGTCACGTAGGTTCCTCTGGTAATTTCTTAATGTAATTAGTGGCAAATTAAAAGTATCAACGTGCACTTTATGCATGCTAGAGTTAAAAAATTTAGTTTTAAAATTACTCCTTTTTAACAAAGACACGCAAATAGCCGATGCTAAGTAGCATTATCTTCAAATATTGCAATATCTAAGTATTGCAATTAATTGCATTGAAATATGGGTAAAAAATATGAATTTAAATAACAAACGTTGAGACCCGTTCAATAGGAGCCGAGATAATGTTTTTCGCCTGATTGTCGATTGCAAACGACCTAATGAATATTTTTACTTGAAACTTGGTCTAGTAGTAGTAGATTATATACTGTAATAGGTGAATTTTTTTCCGATGGTGTGTAGGGGAGAATTCGACAAGGAAGCGAGGTACACCATTGCTTCACTCTCTTTCTAGTTTCTGTACGCGCTCAGGGCCCTCTTGCCCACTTTATCCGCAATATCTCTACGGTAGGAAGCACCTTGGCGTAGGATGGATGTGGCGCAGTACCCGCATGGCGCAGAACCCGCCTAGCTTACCAAATTACGTTTTTTAATACTAATTTCTAGAAAGTAATTTTTGGGTTATTTCCTAATTCACGCTAAGTGCCTAAATTTTTCAAATGTCGAATTCTAAATTGATTAAAAATGGCCATGTAATTTTACGAGATTTCTGTTTTTTCTCAAAATCTCCAAGGCCAGATGAGATATCAGGTTTCTTATCGTTTTATACGTTTTATAATACTAATTTATACAAAGTAATTTCTTGGTTTTTTCTTTATCCACCGCTAAGTGGTTAAATTTTTCAAATTTCGAATACTATATTGGTAAAAAATGGCAGAATTCTAAATTAGTCCTAAGTGGTACAATGTGATTTTACGGTATGAGTATTTTTTTGTAATCTCCAAGGTCTGATGAGATATCAGCTTTTTTATCATTTTAAAGGTTTTGTAATACTCATTTCTACAAAGTAATTTACACGTTTTTATCTAATCCACCGCTAAGTGGGATAATTTTTCAAACTTCGAGTCCGAAATTGGTAAAAAATGGAAAAATATTATTATATGGAATTTGAATTTTTTTTCGAAATCTGCAAGTCCCGATGAGATGTCGGCGATTTGTAGCGCTTCAACATTTAATTAATACTAATATGTTGAAAGTAATTTCTGGGTTTTTTCCTAATCCAGCGTTAAGAGGAAAAAAATTTATTCGAAACCTAGATTGGTCAAAAATAGCAAAATGGGATTTTAACAAAAGATATCGACTTAGTTATCGTTTACAATGCTTATTTACGCTACGTTCTAAAAAGAAATTTCTCAGATTTTCTCTAATCAGCTAAGTAGGTTAATTGTCCGAAATTCAAGCCCTATCTTCTATATATATGTATATCGTGTCCTGATTAACCGTCAGACTGCCTGAGTTGTAACGTAATACATCACGTTGAATTCGCATTCTGGGAAATAAAGGCTCGGAATTATAAATGTGAAAATATTATGATCTTCGTTGAATAATAATAAGTCTCTTTGCATACACGGTGGTTACTAGAGCGGTTCAAAATTCCCAAAAGTTTTGAAATATCAATAGTAAGTCTCTAAAAGTTGATATTTGTCAAAAAATATGTTTCCTGCAGGCTGGGTTCATAGCGTTAACATTTGTAGGTGGCTACCTCGAATTTAAGGTTTTTTAAAGAGCATGCAAGGTTGCAGGTTTATTAGGTAGAATAAATAAATAAAATATATATGTCTAAATCATTATAATTGCATATTAAAATAATCAATCATTTAGTTTAAATATAAATCTCTGTGAACAATCGAAAATTCCATTATATAATTATAAATGTAAATTCTGAACCAAACAAAAATAATTGAATAATATTCGTTGTCTCACATACCGAAAACACAATCATTGTATATATATATATAGTTAAGGACAATTTTTTTTTTAAAAAGAAATTATTCTTTTATAGTTTATTAATTAAATTATACTATTTACTTGAAAAATATTTGTGTATATGCATAGCTGCCTGTATACATTTCAGTATATGCATATATGTGTGTTCATGCGTCGTGTATCTTTTAGTGTGTATGTCAGATTAAAAGTGTGTAGTCATGAGAATTTCGTGAAAAACTGTGTAATTGGTATGTGGTTATATTTGGAACAGGATTCGAAAAAAATATAGAATCTTTTACACATTTTGTCATAGATTCTCAGTTTTTCACAGTTTACACATTTATCACAATTTCTCACAGTTGTAATTTCCATTACATAAGAGAATGAAACGAAAAAAAACGCGAAAAAATGTGAAAACTGTGAAAAATTATGCACATTTGTTCGTGACAAATGTTCTAAATGTATGTGTATTTTCATATTTTTTTTTAGTTTTTTACACTTATCATTTCCACTTGGGCAGCACTAAAATCTTGATCTATTAAGGCAGGTTTGCCGTGGATTTGCCCTATTCAATAATTTTTATTTCATACAAAAAATAATCTTTATTGTTCAAACTTTTTACATATTAAAATACACATTTTGAATAAATAAAAATTTTTTTTTTTTTACGAATTTTTCTTGACAAAATGGCCGCCTCAAAATTATTTTTTTGTTTGACTGTCGACACGATATCTCACCAACGGATCATCTGAAATCAAAAAACTAAAAAGATTCTTAAAACTTATAGTTTTGGCTATTGCATAGTCTAGGATATTTCAGTTTTACCGGAAAAAAACAAAATGACGGACTTTTGAATTTTTTGGCTCTTTTTTTGCAACATAAATTGTTTATAACTTTTTGAAAACTTTATTGATCGTTATAATCCTAGATCATGCAATAGCCAGAACTATAAGTTTTAAGAATCTTTTTAGTTTTTTTACTTCAGATGATCTGTTTGTGAGATATCGTGTCGACAGTCAAACAAAAAAATAATTTTGAGACGGCCATTTTGTCAAGAAAAATCCGTAAAAAAAAAAAAATTTTATATCTTCAAAATGTGTATTTTAATATGTAAAAAGTTTGAACAATAAAGATTATTTTTTGTATGAATTAAAAATTATTGAATAAATAGGGCAAATCCACGGCAAACCTGCCTTAAAAAATGGCCTGGATAGAATACTAAAACTAAAATAAAATTTATAAAAAAATGTTGAGAGTACTCTTACTTATTCACTTCCAATATTAAATTCCATATTTACTAAGAAATAACAACATTTACCAACCTAAATCACTTTGAACTGTACACGCGCAGCTGGATAAACTGTACAAATGCTGAAACATATAATGAAGTATTACTATTATTAAGAAATTTTTTTATAATAAACAGTAGTCTACAAATATTAACACAAAGTAATTATAACTATTTTGTCACTTTCACTTTGTTCAATGAAGTAATGTAGACTTTGATAGCATACCTTCGATGACTGATATTCTGGTGATTTGATTAAAATTTTAGTATGCGCAGTGAATATTTCTCAATGTACTTTATTTTGGAATTATATTTACATACGTATATTACAAGGTTATAAAATATTTAAGTGAATAGTCAATTTCATCTTCAACTAAAACTTACTGTACAAATAATATGAATATTTGTAACTTAATAATATAATTTTATCAAAATTATCCTGTGGATATTTAATTACTGACCTGAAATAAAAGAAAAATATCTAAAGAAATAATTCTTCTTACGTACTAGATAAAATCAAAACTGCGTACTTATCTGACTTCGTAATCCTTGAAAAATTTGAATAGACTTCATAAACTTCTAGCAATATAATCATGAGCATATATATTTACGAGTATGTAAAAAGCAAAATTTGTCTCACCGCAATCATCTGAAAAAATAACAAACAAGTTTTGTAAATTCTGACAGTCATTTCTAAGAGATTAAAATTGTAATTTTGCCACAATTTTTGAATCTATTATATCTTTTCACTTAAAATATAGACATAATGACTAGTTGCTATCAAAATGCAAAATTAATCATTTCCAAACTTTATTCTTATTTTTTTGTGAAATAACTAAATTTGTAAAAAAAGTATTAATCAAAATCTATAATGTTTTTATCTATAGATATTAAAACGATTAGTTTTCCACAAAAATACACTATTATTTTCAAATTGACAATATCAAGTCCCGGAACAAAATGTGACATGAATTCCACTTATTCACGTAATTGTCATAACGATCTACGTAACAATTTTTTATACAAGACATCAAGACAAGATCTTTTATCACATTCATTCGTTTCACTAGTCGAGAATATGCAAAAACCCCGGTTCACGTAAAGCAGATAGTACACAAATTGATAGGTTATACGACGTGCATTAATAAATACGAGATATTATACATACATTCTAGAAACTGTATACATAGAAACCTACATTGTTTTGTCACGTTAATTTTGATAGAAAACTTACTTTACATTCTCATAATTACTGTATATTCACGAATTTTCTGCAAAACGAATTTTTTCTTTTACTAGCTGATCCGATCAGATTGCAACTACGTTATTCGCGCGGTTCAAGAGTTTCAAGACATCAAGTATGGTAAACACCTGATGTTGTCAGCTGGGCGTGTGAGCTAGTGTAAAGACAAAATTCGCTTTGCCGAAACTTATAAGTAAATAGTCGAATGTAAAGTAAGTTTTCTATTAAATTTAATGTGACAAAACAACGTGGCTTTCTATGTATACGGTTTCTAGGATGTATGTCTAAATGTCTCGTATTTATTCATGCACGATGTATAACCTATCAATTTATTTACTATCTGCTTTATGTGAACCGGGATTTTTACATATTTCGTCTAGTATACAAAATTGTTACGTGTATCGTTATGACAATTACGTAAATAAGTGGAGTTCGCGTCACATTTTGTTCCGGGACTTGATATGTAAATTTGAAAAAAGTGCATTTTTGTGGAAAGTGATCGTTTTAACTATCTGTAGATAAAGACGTTATAGATTTTGATTAATAAGTTTTTTACAAATTTAGTTATTTTACAAAAGATTCAGAATAAAGTTTGGAAATAATTAATTTTGCATTTAGATAGCAACTACTCACTATGTGTAATTTTTAAGTGAAAAGATATAATAGATTAAAAAATTGTGGCAAAATTACAATTTTAATCTCTTAGAAATGACTGTCAGATTTTTTAAAACTTGTTTGTAATACTTGTTTGCATACTTGTTTGTATACTTGTTTATACATACTCATAAACATATATACTCAAAATTAAATTGCTGGAAGTCTATGAAGTTTATTCTAATTTTTCAAGGATTACGAAGTCAGACAAGTACCCAGTATTATTTTTATCTAGTACGGGGAAAGAATTATTTCTTTAGATATCTTTCTTTTATTTGAGGTCAGTAATTAAATATCCGCAGGCGGGTAACTTTGACAAAATATTAGTGTTCGCCGTGCTACTACCCCCAAATCGATCGGTAAGATCGTTTTACAATTTCTGGCCAAGCATAACACTTTTCAAGCAACTGCTGGGAACTTGGGTATAAAAATACAACAACTAAGTTGTTGTTGCAACTACTCTGCCAAAAGAATTGGTTATGTACACATACATATATACATACACACACGCATATATATATTCTAAAAGATTTGAGACTGTTTTCTCTTATCGACGACCTCTCCATTCACGTGTACCGGGTAACGTTGCTTAAGTCCCCATCTCTGTTGAAGTTTCCAGAGGCTTCGGTGGGCCCTCCTAATCTAGCGATTTTTGTTATAAGCTTAGAGCATAATTAGCGACCAAGCCTATTCGGGTTTGATTTATCTTGGTGGACGAGAACAACTCATTAATCGACTTCAAAATGAATACGAGACAAGCAGCGAAAAAGGACCCGCGAATAGCTCAGCGAATGGCATTTTCGACTAGAATAAATAGAATGAACCCCGATCAGCTGATCGTCCTATTACACCAAATGGGACTCAGCGCACAAGAGACAACAATTCGCCTTCGAGACAGACTTCTGCGTGCGAGCATAATAACCGTAGAACCGAATGCGACGGTGGTCTGGAACCCATTGGTAGACGAGAGAGCATGGGATCAAATACCCGTAACTTCTGCAGCCATTATGCGAGAAGAGTCCTTCGAAGAGGTACACAATAAGTAAGAAGAAAAGGGGTACAAAATCGAAATAGACGAACCACCCCACGGATGAGTAGAGTACGGAGACGGAATACAGTCAAGTTGAGAGCACGCCGCAAATGCACCAGTGGCTACCATTCAGATTATCAGTAGTGCTACTACCACTCTGACCATGGCGACACCAGTAGGTACAGCTAGATCAGCGAACAGTTGTGCGGTGCAAGTAGTGACTGCAGACCAGCAACCAAGAATTCAGACGGGGTTCTCTCCCCAACTATTGGTCATGAGTAGTCATACGCACTTGGCATACACTCTACAGTTAATAAGGATGTTCTCAAATACCTACACATCTGATTCTAGCACGATGACTCCTGCATTCCGACGGCTCTGAGGTTCAGTTCAACAATAAGACCGGCAGTAGCGACTCCAAGAGCGGCAAGACCCACTTCGGTGCCAGGCACGGTACCATCTGCGGACAGCGTATCCTTTATAACCATAGAGACGACTGAACCATTTATTACAGGTGCTGGTCCGGAGACCGGCCAGATGGGCCAAAACCTGGTAGGAGAAAACGACTAGATAGTAACGGCACAGGGCCAGACACTGCAGCAAGTATTGGACCTTAATGACAGCATCCAATTCATGAAATATCTCAAGCCAACTGATCCTGGAGTGACCACGACGGGAAATACGGATTGATCAAGTAGCAGCGACTCAGAAAGTGCAGAAAACGGTGACAATCAAAAGGAGGAAACCATTCCATCGTTGGTAGAACCATACGATCACTTATTGAAAGCGTACGATGGAATGAGCATCGCACGACCAAGGCCATTACATGCACTTCGACAACCGGGTTACGCTCAACAACATCCGGCAGTTCCATCTCCAATGGTAGACCCTCATCGTTACGTGGAGACACCGAGACCACTCAGGGGATCTCAGGGCAGGTGGGAGAGGCCGAGGAATCACGAAGTCGCTTAAATAAGGAGTCCCAAGATTAATATAGACATCAGACCGACCGACCCAGTAGCCACGATAGCGAAACCGAGAGGAGAGGAGCGTAAATGACCGTCATCATGTAGTTTTAACAGCACCGTCGAAGACTACAAACAGATTAAGAGAAAAGATAGCCGTAAGGAAGAAGAACAAAAATGTAGAAGTACAAGTAGCAGTAGCAGCACCACCAGCGACAGTAGTAGCACTTCATCAGATATAGACAGCAATCATCATAAGAGAAGTAGAAGACGCAGGAAAAATCGCAGTAGAAGAGATTCTACATCAAGTTGCGACTCCGAGCATAGAGAGAAGACGAAGAAATGAAATCACAAATGGTCACGTTCCAACTCAGATAGAGAGGGTAAGAACATTAAAATACTACAGAGCTGGAACCTGAAGTTCGGGGAGACGATAAAGAACCACAGGACTTCTTGGGTGTCTTCAGGACTACAGGTCCAGCTCAGCCATGAGCGACATGGAGCTATTGAATGCGTTGCCAACGATATTGTCCAGGAATGCCAGCAGATGGTACCTTTCGAAGTTACCGGACCTGGAGAGACTTCAAAATGGCGTTTAGAAGATGATACCTGGGCTATAGAGACGAAGAGGACACAATGACAGACCTAGGCAACCGATCTATGGCGAAAGGAGAAAAGATCACAAATTATATATCATGTGTGAGGTACATTGTGGATCATTTCAAGCGACCCCCAACTACGAAAATGATAGTAAGACAAGTTTATAAAGGACTGAGAAAAGACTACCGTCATTTCATGGCCGGGAAAAAGGTTAAGACGCTGAAAGAAATTGAGAAATTGGGACGACTTTGGGGAAAAAAAAGAGTTAGACGACCGGTTTGAAGAACCTCCACCAAAGGAGAAGATGAGCATTCCTAGCGCGGCTTACACGGGATCACCCCCAGCTCGTAAGGTTGCAGCAGTTTTTGAGGATTCAAGCGCAGAGTAGCAACAGCATAAAAGCGACAACTAAATCAAAGAAGAGAAAGAATAGAAATAGGAAACAGAAGAAAAAACAAGCCCAAGCAAATGGAATAGCAACCGCCAGCGAAAATCAATTCGTCAAGGCCAACGTCCAAGCGACCCCAGTGAAGCCAGGCCCACACAACGCGACCGTAGCAATGACACACAGCACACCGCTGAACCCGCAGCAACCGAATTTTGTGCCCGCTTGATAATGGGCTCCTCCCCAGAATAATAATCCATATCAGGCTAGAGGAGGTGGCCAAAACCAAAAATTCACAGGCAGAGGTACTTATAATAATAATTGGAATAGAGACCAAGTGGGCCGTCCTGTCCAGGACCCACCGGCCTACGGCGCCTGCTACACTTGTCAGACGGTTGGCCACAGAGCAAAAGAATGTCCTCAAAGGACACGCTACCTATGTAGAGCCATGGGACATTACGCCATTGAATGCCCCAACAGACAACCGGCATGGCAGGCTGGCCCAAGCAACCAAGCTGTGTGAAAAGGAATGCAGGTGTAGCAGAACAGTCCCCTACCCCTCCCCCCTCCCCCAGCAACCACCTGTCGGATAAAACTGGCAGCAAAGAGAAAAGGAGTGTAGCGACCCATGAGAAAGCGAAAACAAACAGCGACCAAGAGCTGAACAGGTTGATGATAGTACAGGAGTCAAGTATTAAGTCCATATTGTCAGATGAGGAGGATCACCCAGTATGCAGTATCATTTCGAAAAAAAGTGGGATTACGGAACACCGCACCGCGAGTGCGAGTAGCGACCAAGAGTAAATTAATGAGTGAAATGAGTAAATTAAGTGAAAGCGA